>CAJPEX010000747.1:0-82860 GCA_905338405.1 Notodromas monacha
GTAAAAACGGATGGCCGAGCTTTTAAACGAGATTCAAGCTGCAGTATTTGAAAATTCCACAAAAAATATTTCAAATACCGCAGTATTCGGGTATATTCGAATCAGTCACGGAACCTAGCAGTTGTCGGAGTGAAAAAACCTTCGAGGCAATTGAAGTACACATATATTTCTAGTACTCCGTGAGTCTGCACGATTCATTGCATAAACTTCACCGCGTCTCTCACGCTTTAATCAGCAAAAAGTGGCTCGTGAGTCGTAAAACCCTCAAATTCGAAGAATGAGATAGAGAAAGCTAAAGTTTCGTCGGAAAAAACATTAAGGCTAAATCCGATAAAAAAGGGACAGTATTGAGAAACTAGATGGGAAGATCAAAGTTTTATGGGATTGAATTGTCTGGCGGATGAAGTCGATACGGATCGTCACAACCGCGAACATCTCTGCTGGAACATGCATTTTCGTCTGACGATTTTCTAGTTCCAGACTGGGAAGATTTTGGGTTAGTCGAGCAGAAGAGCTGAAATTCTAGACTCATGAAACGCGTCTAGAATGCGAATGTGAGAAAGCTTGCGACACTTTCCTAAAATGATCAAGACCCAGCACAGTCGTAAAAATATAAAATACCATGTGCATTTAATTGAATCAACTGCAGGACTAACTCTACTTTCACGTGATTTTTTTTAATGTTTAAGATATTCCAATTTTGATTCTAAGTTTCTGTCTTGTCCAACTTTTGCATTATGTGCCGAAATGCAAACAATAATCTTAAATCAATCCGATGAAATTGTTTTTAACTAATCAATTTTGGCGCTCACGAACAGCTCCTCTTTTATAAGAGACCAATTCATTCGCGACTCAGGAAAAATGCGATTTAATATAAATATCGTGGAAAAAACTCGAATGTGTCATACTCAAAAAAATCTAAGCTCGATTGTCTAAAGGTAGCATGCGGTTAATACCGTGCAGAATAATTGAAGTCTAGATGAATTCAAGATCATCCGACGCACCAAGCCGAAAATTTCTCTGTCGGAAGCGTTCACACTCTTTTTCAGTTTTCTGAAAATTACGCAACGGAGTCATTCAATTTTGTAGTTCAAATCCAATGTACTCCAACAATCAGAGGGTCGATCAGACATCTTTGGATAGTCTGAAAATGACAGTTACGAACTCCGCGGGTTTCGAGTGACACCCTGAAAACTGAATCTGAGAAGGAAAGTATACAAGCATGAACACGGGACATGACGAGCGACGACAATCAGCAGTCGCTCGCTTTCACGTTCCACGACACACGACGCTTGTGTGTGTGTGTGTGTGGGCACGTGCAGCTTGGGCCTATTCTTTCAATCCAGTAACATCCTTATTGTTCTCCGAAACGTGATAGAAAATGTCTGGAAGCCGATGTGTGTGGTTCTGTACGAGAGAATTCCCAGTGGTTCCACCAGAACTAGATCATCATTCATCGAGGGATTTCTCCGTAGTTCAATTTCATGGGGATGAACGATGGGAGTAACTGATCATGGACGTGTTGACAGATAAAATTTTCAAGAAGTGCCGAGAGGTTCCATGAAGCAAGATCAAGTGCTTAAAAATTAAATCTTGGAATAATACGCGCAAAACAGACGGTGACACTCGAACAAAGGCAAACATAGCAAATGCAACAGAAAAGTGAACAAACGATAGTAAATAATTTCGGAAGAGCAAACTAGAAAAGGAGAGAAATTTATTCCATAGCTTAGCAAAAAAAATATAGGTTTTCAATAACGGATATACATTAATTTTCATGTGAACTGAACGTGAGGAGCCACATCTTTCGTGCACTCGCTTTCTAATTTATTTTCTTGGGAATTTAAATTTTATAACTTTTCTTTATTGAGTTTTGTTCTTCTGAGATATGCTCATTCAAGAGTAGTTTTATACTTTTGAGACTACAGCTGCTCTTTCCTCACGATGTTTGCTCTTTTGAGACCCTATATAAATAAGTTTAGATTTTTACCGTTGGTGTAGTTTCTTTTATCGGAGTTAACGTTTTCGCCTTATCTGATCTTCGTTCAACGAGAGCTTTCTCAAAATTTATTCTGCTCAAAATTTGTGCGGAGAAACGTTCAAAACAATAACGGAAGAATCGTATGAAGAAATTCAGCTATAGCACATTACAGTACTGTACCGTGTCAATGCATTAAACCCAAAAGTACTGTGTTGTGCTACATTTTCAGACCGATGCTCGGGGAAATAGGTGACAGGCAAAGATTGCATTAAGCCTTCCAGTGTCCCAAAAAGAAAACTGGGAATTAATGTCAACGCGCGTGGTTGGATCGCTCGTCACGAGTGTGTCGGCAGTTGACGACAGCAAAGATCAATATCGTCGCGACAGCCCTGTATTAGACAGGACTCTTCTCCTCAGGTAACAGAGGCAGCTCAAGGACTAGTGCGGCAACCGAAGGAGCGCGTTCTAAAGTCCAACAGTCTTTATTTTGCTTAACAGTGGCGCTGGACGAAGCAAATGCGTTTACAATCCCACCTTACAAAGCACCAAAAATTGACTCCGCATCCGGAATCAAAAATTAGGAGCAAACTGCCTCCGAGCGAAAACTGTCGCGGGATTCCTCTAGGCTCAACAAGTTGCTCAGTTTGCGCTGGGACATGCCAAATAAGTGTCATCGGAATTTTATGGTCAATCGCTGGTATTTTATTGCTAGGAAATACGAGGGCTGTTTGGTTTCACTGAAGTATTCAAGAGAAAATTAGGTTACGCTGAAATTGGGGTACTCCAGGCAACAAAAAGCTAAACTGATTCTTCGGATCCGGATGCAAAAATTAGCAGCAGTCAGCCCACGAGCAAGAAATGTCATTCGTTTATTCTTCTTTCTCAATAAATTTATTTTTCCGAGTGCGGCGCCAAGTAAAAGACCTCCGGTTTTTATTTTGAGTGACATTTCATTTCTCAAAATAAGCTCGTGACTATGCAAAGTGCCTTCGTAGATCCTCTCGTAGTACCATGAGAGTTTAGACGTCTACCTTACCTCTCTTTTATAAGCGGTATAAAATGTTTGTTTTGAAGACTGTGTAAAAAAGCGGTCTTGATGCATTCATGATCGGAAAATTCTATAAGTAAATGTATTTGGAATACAGTACTTAGCAAGTTCCTCTGCAGGAATTCGGATATATTGTTTTTTTTCAATTGAAACTAAATTGGAATGAAGGCCGAATTTATGGACCTAAACATCCTGACCGGGTCTAATAGCATGCATATGGAACACTTCATATTGTTATGCTGCTCAATATCGAATCAAAAATTGGAATATCTTAATACATCTGGGAGGGTGAAAGTTTTTGTCTGAATTTTCAACCGTTGCACGTACACATTGAGCTGTTGAGCGATTTTAACCGTATTATTTTGGTAGATGTCAAGTGTAAAAGAAATTTTATATCTTACTCTTAAAGACAAATTAATACTCGTAAAAAAAAGACGACGGTTGACTTATTAATGCTTTAAGTTTATCGAATACGGTATTATTGTTTGATCTTCTGTATACTCTTTCAGTTCACATGTTTTGTTATACAGTATCATGGAATGAATTTGGTCTTAAAATTTGGGGTTGCTTTCGCCAATTTCCGATTCACTCGTTGTCAAAAATCGAAGTAATAAATCTCGATATCACGCCATGAGTGACTGATGATTTGGGCAATTTCCAGGGATATATAATCTTTATGCTGATCCGAGAGCGCAGAATGCCCAGAATTTCTTGGCTATTGCGAACGTCGAAATTCCTAAATAACCGAATTTTAGGAATCACTCAGAATTCTATGTAGGCCGCAGTAGGATCCCGAAGTGCGGAAGCCCCGACCTACGGACGATTTGATTTAGGAACACTCGATAACTCAAAAAATATGACCCGACATCCAGACAATATCTCTAAGTTACGGGCATTTCATGCAAATTTCTAGAAAATTTTTGAAAATATCATTCAAAATTTGTACATCTCTTGAAAAAAGTAAGATTTTTATGTTCACAAAAATTGAAATAAATTTTATTGTAAATTTAACATTATTCATAATCCAAAACTGGTTGAGGTAATTTTGCGCTTCTTATTTCAGAGTTTATTCCATCAAGTGTGCACAGTATTTTAGTTAGCCTTGTTCTTTTCTTTTTGGACTCCTTCTCATGCCAAAAGAGCGGATTCTGTGTGGTTTTCTTCTGTACTATCATTTTCTTGATGTTGAAGTTGCAAAAACTTATTTATTCAATTTTCCGGGAACTTTCTCCGCATTTTTGATTAAGAGGAGAACCAATCCAATACATTGCCATTGAATTTGAAACTTGCTAAAATTGGCATAATAAAACCATCTACAGTTCGCAATTTCTTTAAAATATAGAATGAGAATTTCTGTTTAATTATGAGCATTTTTTTTCTGCTGCCAACTGAATAATTACGAAATTCAAATAAGGTTTTATTGTTTGATCTTCTGTATACTCTTTCAGTTCACATGTTTTGTTATATCATGGAATGAATTTGGTCTTAAAAATTGGGGTTGCTTTCGCCAATTTCCGATTCACTCGTTGTCAAAAATCGAAGTAATAAATCTCGATATCACGTCATGAGTGACTGATGATTTGGGCAATTTCCAGGGATATATAATCTTTATGCTGATGCGAGAGCGCAGAATGCCCAGAATTTCTTGGCTATTGCGAACGCCGAAATTCCTAAATAACCGAATTTTAGGAATCACTCAGAATTCTATGTAGGCCGCAGTAGGATCCCGAAGTGCGGAAGCTCCGACCTACGGACGATTCGATTTAGGAACACTCGATAACTCAAAAAATATGACCCGACATCCAGACAATATCTTAAAGTTACGGGCATTTCATGCAAATTTCTAGAAAATTTTTGAAAATATCATTCAAAATTTTTACATCTCTTGAAAAAAGTAAGATTTTTATGTTCACAAAAATTGAAATAAATTTTCTTGTAAATTTTACATTATTCATAATCCAAAACTGGTTGAGGTAATTTTGCGCTTCTTATTTCAGAGTTTATTCCATCAAGTGTGCACAGTATTTTATTTAGCCTTGTTCTTTTCTTTTTGGACTCCTTCTTATGCCAAAAGAGCGGATTCTGCGTGGCTTTCTTCTGTACTATCATTTTCTTGATGTTGAAGTTGCAAAAACTTATTTATTCAATTTTCCGGGAACTTTCTCCGCATTTTTGATTAAGAGGAGAACCAATCCAATACATTGCCATTGAATTTGAACGGGAAAACATGATCCGAAATGCGGACGTTCCAACATGAGGACAACATCCAAACACCAATTACGTCCGCATCTCGGGACCCTAATCAATGCAAAAAACAAGGAAAAACTGATGAATGAGCTCTTTAGAAAGCGTGTCAGTGAATCTTCAATGATAACACGGTTTAGTCCGATATTCTGGGCGTTTAAAAGGGCTTACTCAGCAGGCGTGGAAAATTCCTCTCTTGAATGGGAAGTCCAAATTTGACTAGATAGACTAGCCCTGGAGCCAGGCATGACCCGCTTCATTAAAGACACTCGCCGTCAAAATTGGCTTCTGGATCGTCAAGCCAGTTAATCGCAAAGGAGGCAGCGTTAGATAACAACCACAGTAATCACGACAAGGCCGTCGTAATCACGACGTGACAAGCAAGTCTTGCAACTCTGCGGCTGACACATTTTCCGTCGCCGGGCCGCCTATTCCGTCACGCGAACGCCGCATCCGCCTCCGGGGTGGCTTGATGAAAAGTTTCTGGCCTTCTTGGGGGTAGATCCCAGAGATGACTAAGCATGTCTTGATCAACGAGCCTGCCGGGATGGATCAAATACTCGGGTAGCCTTTTGATCACTCGGCGAAAGCCGGAAAGGCTACTCGAGAAATCGCGGCATTCCCCTCAGAATACCCGCAGTCAAGACACCTAATGTTTTATCCACTGTCAGCTCAGATTCAAACACAGTGAACCTCTTTCACACCGACCTGCTTAAATCAAATACCTCCCCTTCTCGAATTTTCTTCCACGTCACGGCGTGTATTCTCTTAAAAACAATGCTTTCAAAAATTTATTAATTCGAAGACTTTCCCCTCAAACCTTCATGAGTCGAATTTTCTGGACGCCTTTTGGCCATTATTTTATTGTCACAGTAGAGTGAAAAGCAATAAAAATGTAACTTTCTGCATTCTGAAAGGACGTGAAAGAGTAACTGCTCGGCAAATGAGCCCTTCACCTTCAGCATCCAGCTTTCAACTGATTAGAGGAGAAGCAATTTAAGGCCCGGAATATCACAAAATAAAATTCGAATCTAACCTTTTCACAGCGTGAATGTATCGTACGTCACGCTGGCTATTAATTGTAGAAGTGGAGAAATATTAACCTTTCTTTTGCCGGTTCCACGGACCAAAAATCTCGCAGGGTACGAAAATCCGAAGTACGAAAATCTGTTTTTTTTTAAACTAGGCAGTTTATATGCCGAGAAAATGCAGAACTCAAAGTTCTAAATTAAGGCTAAATCTTTGTCAGGCTCCTGAGAAAAGTAATCCAACATCGCAGTCTGGTAATCTGTAAGATTGGTGTTCATATTTACTTTATGTCGTAGGATTTTCATGCATAACTGTGGAATAATTCAGAATGCACGTACACCCCATCGCCTACTTTAGTTTAAAAAAAAATGAGCTGCCTCTGATGCATGAATTCAAGTTGCGGGATTTTTGTGCCCCGCGGGATTTTCAGGCCTAGGGGGGTTTCTCTCCCGCGGGATTTTTTCTCGTGGAGCCGAAGAACCACCAAACTGCCAGCCGTTCTAGCAAATAATGAGTTCTTCGGAGCTGAAAAGCGGTTCAAGCTCGGAATCACTCTGATGGAGGACAAAACCCCGCCGAGCAACCGGCCAAACAAATGGCATTATCCTGCATCCCGTGCTACTGCGGGCCCGGTGACTCGGCGGATCCCGTTCAGGCCTATAGTCCCGTTTCCAGACTGGCTTTCTTCAGACTGCATATTAATAGAGGGCATGATTGAAAAGTTCGAACAGGGTGAATCGGAGACGCTACGAATGTCGTCTATAATAAGGCCCGAAGCCTTTTTTTTTAATATGAAAAGGAAGACAAGTCTCGGATGACTATATGTTCCTGCCAGCCGTTTCTCATACACATCCGAAAGCTTTACCTTACTCTTGAAGAGGGAAGAGAATAGCTTGTGATTATTTTCAGAACCTACTTCTGGCATCTGCATATGCTATTGAGAAAACGAAATTTATACAGCTCAAAAATATAATCATTCGGACGCTCTTGTCCGAAGATGGAAACTCCGATTGATGAGAAATATTTCGAATTTTTTTTAGTCTCGATTTTATGCGCCAACATAAGTCCTAAATTTTTTTAAATTAGGGTGCACTCACGAAGGAGAGAATTCCATAGCATATCTTCAAAACCTTATTCAAAAAATGTACTCAAATTTTGCATGAAACTCAATATCGAACCTTCGTATATTTAGACTAGTTTTTATGTGGTACTATGAATACCAGCATTGTTTGGAAAATCCAAGAATAATACAGAATCTGGGAGCTTAATATTTGAAAGAAAAACTCAAAATAAAGCCAATACCTCAACCTAGACTTTTAGGGACACTTGCTCCATTGACTGACTGAAACCAAAGAATTCTTCAGGCGTGAACTTGTTAATCCCAAAAGGTTTTCAGCAGGAATAGCACTGCCTCGGTTTTTCATGGGTTTTATTCAACTTTTCACATTTTTGCGCAGAAGCATGCTTTCACTCCATGACTTAAAAAGGGGTGAAACAAATAGGGAACAAAATAACGTAAGTACTGCAAGCCCAGAAAAAAGTACCGTGAAATTCTGACACGCACTATGGATTGTTACAGGATCGGACCTGAATCGCTCGGCTCACGCCAGGCTCCATTCAATCGTAAAACGCCGTCAAGACTTTAAAATGGCACCGTTTGATTGAAAAATGCAAAGGATCTCTATTCAGCATCTGGAAAACCATTGTTTGAAAAATTTAGAAACAGTACTTGCTACTTTTTGTACCACCTACGAGCTACGACTTCGTTCCTACCAACGTGCTCACTCACGTGGACAGAATAGAGATATAGGAGCCCAGCGATGAATGCGCCCTTCAATTGTCGATCTCGCAATTGCCTTTTTTCACCACTTCGAATTTATCGCTTATCATCCCCTTTTGATTTGCATTCCATACGTATACGGTTATTGTCACATTGGATCCCCGGACTGGAAGAAACGTATTCATGACCGGCGCGAAAACAGTAGGAGTCGTTTTTTATTACGGTTTCACAAATCATGTGCGTAATGATTCCCGAAGATTACTTTCTGACGGCCATTGCTATATGGCTACTCAATTCACCGAATTGACACCATGGATAATAACTGCCGCGAATAGACATGCATTTTTCAAAGAACGTTTCGAATTCGACGTTTCATTGTCGGAGCAGCGCGTTGGCCAGCTTATTTTAAACCTAGACCAAGCTGCCAAAAAAAAATAAGTCGACTAGAGAAAGTTTGCTTTGGGAGTTCGCGTGTTGAGTTTTGTCTAACGAATTGAAATTATACGGAATGATCTAATTCATTTTATTTAGTCTTGATATGTGCTCCGTGGAGACCTCACTGAGGGTTCTACCTGAACTTCACAGGCATTCTACCGATGCCACAGTAACGGATATATAAAAAAGCAGGTAGACTGAAAAAATTAAATACCGCACGAATAAAAACGATACGATTTGTCTGAAAACTCAATATGAGTACTGTACATTACAGTAAAGAGGATAATCTGAATTTTTTTAGACCGAACAATATTGTACTTCGCAAGATTGAACGCACAGAAAGGGGTTAATTGAGCCAAAGAGCTTAGAAAATGCAGTGCACTTACAGCTTCTGCATTAAATTTCCTGACGGCCAATTCAAAAAATTTTTAAAGCAGTGGTTTTCCGACGACATTTTCCATACAATAAATTCTAAATATAAGCCTACACTTTTTGCAGATTTTTAATTTTCCACCGTCGGTTTTCCTGCTTTTTCCTGCACGGTTGAAGTTACTTGAATATACACCAAAATGATAGTGCTCCTAACATTAACTATAATGCTTGCTAGGTTTCAACACAAGTACTGCAATCCTTGAAGAAGTCAAAATCTAAACGTTTCTGGATATAACCTCGTTGATTTGATGAACATTAAAATCATGGAAACATTTTTGCTGCGAATTTACCACCAATTTTTAAAATGTGTCGACTCTAAAAATCGAACACAGTGAAGTTCAAATATTGTTCAGCTGTAACAGTTTGCGTGAGCAATTATGCTGAATGAAGCAAAATGCTAGTGGAATCCCAAACGTAAAATTACCTCTTACATCAATCTAACCCTTGATGGGTTCCACGAGCCCTCGGAGCATCAATCAACTCACATTCGAAACGTTCTAATAGCTCTCCTGACCCTCGAAGACTCGTGGGATCGTGACGTTTCAACCGCCGGAACCGTAATCGACCATCGGTTAGTTTGCATGTGCTATTCATCTGCAACGTGAGATGAAAAGAGCCAGAATAACTAAGGATGTATTACAGGGTCAAAAGGAAGATCCGTGCTTCAAATGGTCGAAGTTCTTTCGCAAAGCTTTGCTTCACTTCATCATGTGTGTGAGAGACGTCATCTACTAAAAGGAGCTTTTGTCCCACTAGTCGCACTACTTGATTAAATTGCTGGGCTGAAAAATCTTATCTTGAACCCCAAATGGACTCCTTCGTAATGCCCCAGTTTTAGAAGATCAGCGGTTCACGGTTGAAGTTCCTTCACGAAGGCTTGCTTCTCTTCATTAACACACATTCTCTGTTGTAAATCGCGATTTTCAACCCAATCAGGGTTATCAGCGTGATGAACTCATAAAAGGTTACCCGCTTTTTAAAAGAGAGAGAAAGCAGACTGAATATTTATTGGTGCTCCAATATTATTCGGAACATAATTGGAATTATTGTACGGAAGTTCACGATATTAAAAATTAGTGGTAACCAATTTGAGATTCAAAATCAATCATTTGAACTATTACTCATGCCCTTTACAAGTACATACCACACCCTAATTTTTATACCATGACCCTGTCAAGATAAATTTGAATACACTGGAACCTCTATTATCCCAGCGATTGACAAGATGAAATTCTCCTGATAATCACAGCAGCAGCAAATATTTAACCTAGAATGACTTGTCTGAAAAATCGTTGATTGACAAGGAACTCCAAGAAGGTAACATTTTACGTGTGGTCTAAAAAACAAAGAAAGTCTTAGAGGTCAGTAAGCATGATTGCAGTAACATTCCGTGTTAATCAAGGAATGGATGATAAGCCTTTCCATCAAATAAGATTGGACAATAAATATGCATAAGCGCAGTGAATTAAATTTGATGGCTATGAATAATTATGATTATCTCGGGCATGCATACACAAAATTATTCACGAATTTCTCCGTTATTTTTATTATTTCAATGGAAATCAATCCAGAACACAAGACGATGCGGTTTCAAAAATTATTCAAAATTTTCGCTTAGTCTCACAAAGCTTAGTACGCGCAGAAGGAAACAACGCCTGACTATCTACTCTAAATACTGTATCCGCAATAAAAACGAGCACACGAATGCTTTTTGAAGCATGTTCCCGTAGACATATCGTATTATATTAGCGTGAATCATATGTGTCTGAAATCAAAATCAATCGATCATTGAGGGACCAGTTGCAACGAGGCATTTTTGAATATGAAATTCATTTTTCATTGAAATTCGATTCATCCGACGACGACGCGTTCCAGGCCTAAAAAAAATCCGCGAAAATCGTGACTGAAGAAGACTCACCAAGTTCTGGGCTGATGAGGCTCAAAAGTGTTCGAATTTTCCACTATTACCCAGAAGCCGTTCTCATGCAATAATGAGAGTATGTATGACTCACCTGTAACGAGAGAAAAAAGAGAAAAAGTAACGCATTAGACAAGATTCAGCAGGCCCGTTCAAGTGGGTTAAGAATGCGGTCTAAGCATGGGGGACGTGAACTTCGGGCGTTGTCTGCAGGAAGTATGCTAACCACCTTTGGATCCCAGCATTAGGAGTCTATACACGATTTCACATGAAGTGTACGGAAAACATTCAACTCAAAGCACGCTTACATTGTAATGGGAACCTACATTTTCCACTGCTATATGTCGGGATAAATGTTGGGCTTGTTGAAACTTTATTTTTGAGCGAAATGCTTCCGAAGTACGAATCAGTAAAAACTGAAAGCAGTTCACTATGATCCACGGAAAGAATGACGTTCCTTGTAAACGAAGCATTCTAACTTCCAAAGTCTCATGCTTCGAAAAAACACTATTGGGATTTAGGGGTTCACAGCTCACATGTCAGGACTGACGACTTGGCTCTGCGCTTATGATCCGTATTTAACCTAAACTTTCTTCTAACTCTGCCAAGAATTGAATTTAAGCATGGTTGATCAACGCCAAGTCCTAAAAGTTACGATTTAAGCATGAAAAAAAAGCACGAAGAATCTGCGCCATAGCTTTTCTATCTATCAAAGAATATTTTGCAAAAATTGTGCGAAAATTCATGGACATAAAAAAATTGAGATTCACTTTGCGTAGAAGTGTATATTTTACTCGATAAGTAAGATAATTATCAAACGGATTATACAGTAATAATCTTCAGAATAATGTCAGAATGAATATCGATGATTCACAGAAGATATGTCGTCAACTTTTCTGAATATCGCACAGTATACTAAATGCTCAAACACGTACATGTACGAGCATGGGCATAACTTTTTCATGGAGAAATGCCGTGAAAAATCTGCATGATGACGGTTATACCGAAATTATAAAAGTTTGAGGAAAGCCACAATCACAGTCTACCAGTGGAATGACGCTATATGTATATTTTCGAAAGCCAGAAGGTTTCTACAGACTCGACAATTACTCGCATGCCATCCAGACGATTTTAAGCTAAATGTTTTACCCAAAACTCGTCGCTCTTCTGAAGGTATACCTTTTAGAATTCCTGAGAGTAATTCTTCGTACGCTGTGTTTGCGTAGGTCACGTTTCATCGAAAAAAATTTCAAATATTAAAAGCTCTGGAGAATTCCTACTGCAAAAGAAAACTGTTGGTGGCATATACACTCTTGGATACGCTAATGTCGGTAAGATGTGTAATTTTTCTCCAATGCGCTCTTCGAGAAAATCTCGAAAGAACACGTACGAGATGGATGATGTCATCTGCGGTAATATCGGGTTACTTAGAAGGATAAGTACCGGGAGAGACTGAAAGCGGTACTTGATAATATAACGCGTGGGCAAGCAGCACAGTATAGGGAAGACGTTCAAGAGATGGTCCGCGAATTTTTCTACCTGCGTAACTTCTCACATACGATTTTTTCGATCACTCAGTTCTGGTAATTGAGACACTACCATAAATTGCCAATCCCGGTCATTAATTTGTTCACGTCAGACACTCATTTATTTATATGCTCATATATAGATACTTCTGACCCATTCTGCGAATGTGAGCTGAATGAATTGATGAAATCGCATTTTCATTCGGAAATTATGAATGGTTAGTATTTTCTATTTATGTAAGTAGCTTTTCAAATGAACCAGTTTTCCATTTTGGCTCGTTTTTTTGGAGAAACGACATTTTTATGCTCTGTATCGAGTAGATTGAATTACCTAATGATTGGATAATTTACACCTCGGTCAGAGAAGCCATGAGCAAAATTCAATTGAATTTCACCCCAAACGAGAAAGAGAAGGAAGAAACCGAGTTTTTTTATTGCAATGCTTAATTTTTCAATTTCTATGCATTTCTATCATAAAATTGCATTTTTGCGATGAATAGAGAACTCATTTCGGATGGTGGAACGACATCCCTGGCGGCAAATTTTATTTGCTTGCGGTTTTTCTTCGTGAGATGAGGCTTGAAATAAACTGTTCTCATAAAAAGCAACCTCAGCAAGCAGTGAAAAATTTAACTGAAACTGCATTGGGGGAAGTGAATCACTGTTCTTTTTTTCTGCCACCAAAAGCGTGCTGAAGTTCTCACAAAATTGCATCTTCAAATTTCTACGCAACATGAGCAATAAGCAATTATTTTATCGAGACGTCTCCCTAATTTTCGTGTGCTTCGTTGTCGAAAGTGCAGCTAAAACTAAAATTAATGATACAAGTTAATGACGGTTTCGAAGTTTCACTGTTCCTAAGTACGGTAATTATCTAGAAAAGCATTGGGTTATGGGATACAGCATTTAATCCCCCTTTTTTTCAAGACTCTATAACTGATGTCGGTCATTGGCTTAAACCCAAATGCTGAGCAACACGATCTCTTCACCTTGGAATTTCTAAATGGGTTATACAAAGGCTTTGAACCAACAAGTAGGAACATCCCGGAATAAGGTTACTGGGACAAAATTATGCCTGCTGGGGCTGGGATTCCAAGGCTTGGTTCTCCAGAACGCGACCCCATTCAAGGTTTCAAATGCATTTGTGGGATGAACCTTTCTGAGGTGGCACAATGCTACTCCGCATTCATTCGGAATTCAGTCATCCCCGAAACTGGCACATTTAAAAAGAATAATTAACATCATTTGACAAAAGGGTTTATCCATAAATATATGCAGATGAGAAAGAGTCTCTGCGTGGATTATTTGCAACAGCCAGAGAAAAGCTTGAAACGCCGATAAAAAAACTCGTTCAAGCTTTTCCTTCCCGTCAAAATACTGTACTGTAGTATGAAATTCTTTGGGAATAAAATTTTGACATGATAAAATGAAGCTCTGAGGCTATCACAAGAAAAAATAATAGATTTCTTTCATACGGAAGGCATGTGGATATGGGTCATTATTTATGTGCTAAAATGTCAAGAAAGTCTTCGGGGAAGCCAGACAGTGCCAAATTTTGCAGCTGAAAAGTAGGGGTATGTTTAGGTCGAACAATGATGAAGACATCGGCCCCTGACTTTCCCCTTCGGGGTTTCAATTTATTTTTTCAAGGACTTTCATGAATGATTTCCGTGACAGATTCGAAAGATCAGATGTACTTGCACATTATCCCTTCTAATGACTCCGTGATATCAGCGATTAAACCAAAGTAGTCCGAACGGATGTCCGCTGATTAAGAGGGATACTTACTCCTTAATCTCTAGGTTTGGCTGTGCGGCAGTTACCCAGATCTGAAAAATATTCTCCAAGAAAATCTCTCATTTCCCGCTTCTTAGTCTGTCCAGAAAACGCATCATTTTGAATTTGTCTTTTCCAATGAGCTTCAGGGAAAACTTAGCTTTCCCTTTTGCAAATGGGGGAATGATACGCATGTGGGAATATTGCTCTGAACGAAAGTGATCATCAAGCTTGTATCTTTTGTCTGATTTTTTTCCGGACTGATCTTGTGCAAAGGGGGGATAAGAAATTCTCACCATGTCAACCATGGATGAAGGCTAATAAATGAAGCAATAATGTGGAAAATATATACCATCGTTTGGGGGAAAATCTTCCTTTCAGGATCAGTGACCTACAAAAGCTGTGAAATGGTGCGCCGTGTAGTTTATGGGGTAAGAAGATATACAACTTTTTCCCCGAAGTCACGCATCAGCTTCTATAGAACATTCGAAAACTTAGCGTGCATTTCAAAGGAATACTTCAAATTATCAATGAATGCGAAACTCATAAAGCCGATTCAATTTCATCGTTTTCTCATGACGACTACAAAAATTAATACGCTAACGCCGGTTTTCGAAAAATATTTTCAGGAAGGAATCCAAAATTAACCGTCGTAAGGAATGGATGCTTTTAACTCGTTTCGGAAATCCGTTTGAACATTTCACCACGGAAAACGGGGAACACAAAAATCCCAGACATCCATTTTGAAATTTAACCCAGTTCCTCAATCGAAAGATGCCTCGAAAACTTGAAAAAAAAAATATTCGCGAGAACTTCATTCATGAAAATAAGTTCATCGGTGAGAACAAATACTTATCTTTAGGACTTTCGAACACGAGCCGACGAATAATACCGAATCTTTAAAGTAACGTGAGCTGGCAATTCTCATGGTGCGATGTGCTGAGCAAATCTCAGCAGGAATTCATAGTTTCTTGGCTTTCTTTTCTTTTTTAATTTTTTTTTACCAAATCTCATGCCTGCTCGAACAAGAAGAAACGAGGCAAGCATCAGTCACGATTATTTAAGCCTGAAGTGGAGTCTTTCCGTGAGGGAGTTCCGACGCCGTTTCCTTGTGTCTTCGTTGAGAAAATAAAGTCATGCATGAAAAAGTTCATGAACTTCTCCAATGAAATCCTTATTCTTTCAAAATTTGAAAGACTTCACGTTTTTAACCGTCCTCATTCCGAAGAATGTAATTTATGAGAAAAATGAAGTCCCATAGAAAAACTCTCAGTTCAAAGGCAAACCACCGCCACCCACTGGTTTTCTCTATGAAGATTCGAAAGTTAGATGAAAGAAACTTTCAAGTAGAAGCGGAATAGGATGAAGATACGAAAATATTTGATGGATTCCACTTGTCTTCTCTTAAGTTATTCCGAACTCCCTCAAAATGTAGAGAGAAAGTTTCATGGATGGTTT
The DNA here is from genome assembly GCA_905338405.1 of Notodromas monacha. Lineage (NCBI taxonomy): Eukaryota > Metazoa > Arthropoda > Ostracoda > Podocopida > Cyprididae > Notodromas > Notodromas monacha. The sequence continues at coordinate 15,628 of CAJPEX010000747.1, forward strand.
TTTTATACTTGGAAAACATCTTTAGGCAGCAAAATATAATTTTTGTAGATATTACACAATGGTCTTGTCATATTATTCCTGTTTTGGGGCAAACAGAAACGTTTAATCTTTTCAGAAACGCAATAAGGGAAGATTTTTGTGGTGCAGAAAATGGTAGGCCTAGTCTTATTCAAGAAATGAAAACCTGTCATCAACAGAAATACAAAATAAAAGTGTGAAAGTGGTTTTCTGCCAGTTATCTTTCCCATTTTTGCATAAAAAGTCTACTGCAGTACTCAAGTCCTCAACCCTTGAAAAATTACTCCACATACCCACATTCCCTTCCAGAAGGAAGCTTTTTCGATGCACAATCCACACCCAATTTTCACATTGTATCATCAACTTGAAATTGCAGCGATTTTTTGTATTTAGAATTATCTGTCGGAATGCGGTTCTGTACTAGGATTACATGGAGGACTGGTTCAAGGATTCGGCGTTCGACTTTCTGGTAGTTAAATTTGCTCGGAATACTGATCGAATCGAATAGAAATATGAATGGATCATTTTTGTCTATTTTTCAACCATTATGGCTAGTTGTAAATTCTTCTGCGGTACCTCGGGCACAGCAGATTCAACCTGCTCTAAATCAACGCAAGAATTTATGGCCAACTACAGATGGAAACAGTGCGTAAATATTAATTGTTTGCCGTGACCAAAAATGAAGGTTGATATTGCCGATCTAGCTCGGAGAAAATATTCAGGTGGACCTTTTCATGCCCGCAAATATTTAGCAGTCTTGATTAATCAATAATTATCACGCACACCGTAAAGGATATCCAACTAGTGTGCTCAACTTATTACTTCCGCGGGTTGTTGTGCTATCATCAACTGAAAATTTTCTTTCCTCCATTTCCTCACAGTTTTTCCTCACGTCCATGGGTTCTTACACAGTGAACACAATTTAACCAAGGTAGCTGTTCATATGGTCATTCAATGTAACGAAATTTACCATCGCAATGATTGACATCAGCTGAATTTTTCAAGACATTTTTTTTCAATTTTAGACATGCGCATAATTTTTTGGATCCACAAAGGTGTGATATGCTTCCCCGTGGAAACTGAAAAAGATTTCCTCGAGAGTCCGTCTTCGCATTTTAAAGCTGAATTTTGGAATAATCTCAGAAAACTCAATTAATCTTTATTTCCCATGCATCATGCTAGGCTCGTGAAAAATGTGAAAACAATGCTGCCTGAAGGCAGACGCTGTGTACTTAATGGCGTTTGATGCACTGAACCGGGGTCAGGGGTCAAAGGTTAGCAAGATGAGCACGCCTCGACTCAACACAAGTGTGCATACAACAGACATGCTTACGTCTTCCTTTTTCAATTTATTGATATTCCGCATGAAAATCTTCGTACACCTTTCCGGTGGAGAAATCAAGATACAGTGTGAGGCAGAGGTAGAAAGAAGCTCGAAATTATTCAGCCATCTATATAAGTATATTTTTTCAGACAGGCCGTCCTCAGAAATTGGATTGTAAAATCTCCATCAAGACGGTGCGAGAGCTCTATATCATACGATGCATCTTCTAGAAAATAAAATTACCTGATGGTGATTTACAACCGCTACTTTGCATGCATACACCTCGAAATTACTAAAATATAAATCATGATGGAATTTCCGAATATGGAACAAAAACATAACCGAATGATGACTGGGGCTGAAGAAAGCTGCTATATAAACCCGAAAATTAGAGTTCAGCAAAAATATACACCTCTTGAAGACCCTTCCAAAGAATTATCTTGCGGGCTCAGTAAAAGAATTTGACAGTGTTTGACAAGTCATACAAATCTGGAAATATTTCGTTCTATTTTCTTATTGGTAAGAAATCAAGTGTACAAGAAGCTGTGCCTCAGATGAAGCTTGAAATGTCCAAAACTTAAAACTCATTTATGTGGAGGAAATTATCAGGAAATTATCCTTTGACAATTTCAGCAAAGCAAATTTTATCAGCAGACAATCTTGGGTGGTTTTACCAATGAGCTGATCCAGTTTATTTAGAGACGCAGAAAACTATACACTGGAAAGCCCAGAAAAGACTAGAAGATTCTCAAATTAATTCAACGTGTTCTGATTGCTTTCCTTTTATTTGAAGACAAGAAAGGGAAGGAAAAGAAGTCTTGTTTCAGCGCATGGTTTGCTCACCCCTAGATGCAAACCTGGAGGCAGCAGGGTCCTGGTTTTGTGACTGGTTTTCTGGAGATTACAAGGTTTTTTCCCATTGATTTTTGATGTCCAAGTATAAAAAGGGTGAATGTTTTGTGGAAAACATCAGAACATTCTTAGCTGTGAAATCTGAAGGTTCCTTACCATCTTGGTGATAGTTGTCAAATAAGACTGTTGTTAGCAGAGTACTCTCCTAATTTCTTCTTTGAATTTTGGCTTTGTTTATAGTCCAATGTCAACTTTCTGTCAAACAAGTGCAGCGTAAAAAATCAAACTACACACATACCTGTTCAAAATTTCTACTTGGCATGCACTTTACATGGAACATCAAACAAATTTTATCAGCAGACAATCTTGGGTGGTTTTACCAATGAGCTGATCCAGTTTATTTAGAGACGCAGAAAACTATACACTGGAAAGCCCAGAAAAGACTAGAAGATTCTCAAATTAATTCAACGTATTCTGATTGTTTTCCTTTTATTTAAAAGACAAGAAAGGGAAGGAAAAGAAGTCTTGTTTCAGCACATGGTTTGCTCACCCCTAGATGCAAACCTGGAGGCAGCAGGTCCTGGTTTTGTGACTGGTTTTCTGGAGATTGCGAGGTTTTTCCCCCAGTGATTTTTGGTGTCCGAGTATCAAAAGGGTTTAATTTTGTAGAAAGCATCAGAACATTCTTAGCTTTGAAATCGAAGGTTCCACACCATCTCGGTGATATAGTTGTGAAATAAAACTGTTGTTAGCAGAGTACTCTCCTAATTTCTTATTTGAATTTTGGCTTTGTTTATAGTCCAATGTCAACTTTCTGTCAAACAAGTGCAGCGTAAAAAATCAAACTACACACATACCTGTTCAAAATTTCTACTTGGCATGCACTTTACATGGAACATCAATTCTCATTCAGGTGACCAGTTGCAATATGCAAAATTAGTGGATTATGAGCAATATAGAGGATGAGTTTTCCCTCCTATTTTTCTGTGAGCACAATAAGGGACGTTAAAGCAGCCAAAAGATCCAGGATTTTTTGGGCATCTGTACCCCATGCGCAGTTTCGGAATATTCATGAGGATGCCTTCGGAAACTCAGCTACACGCAGAGTAGCCTTTCGCCGAGGCATCTTTTCATTCTTTTCTCGTCTCACCGGAAGTTCCGTTGCAGGTCAAAGGTTCTTGGGCAACGCGTACAAATGCAGGTCGAAGTCCGGGCTTCGTGGGTTCTCACCAACAAAAAAAAAGTACGATAAGTCTTCATTCAAGCAGACTGTGGCAACGAAGCCCTCAGTTCTTCTCTTTCCGGTAGAAACAACCACCACGCCTTTGCTGCTTAAATAAAGTTTGACAAAGGAACAAACGGAAACGTGGTTCCTTCCAATGGTGAACTACGGGAAAGCATATAAACGCAGCGAGATTTTGAAAAGAAACGGGAGCCGCGCAACGGCTTCGGTTTCCTGTCGACAATACGATTGCTGGTAGTACTGGCAAGTACGGCTACTGCCGCCTGCTTCCGGTCTCAAAAACGAACTCGGTCAAACACGTTTTGTGCGCATGGTATCTCTTTCTCATGCGAGGCCATCGGAGAGGAAAAGGAACACAAACATAAGGGTTTCTTTTCGTAACAGTTTTCCTAGGAAAATGAAAAGATCAAGAAACCTACAGCACACAAGCCAAATTTACTCGAGGAGACACGATTTCTTTATGGGCATTAAAACTGGATTACGGTTTCACGGTGGTTGATTGATGATTCAACGGCACATTATTCGAAGTCACAAAAAATGTGGAGGTCCACGGAAATTATTCGTTTTTTTGAAAAATGTGACCGATACCAGTGGATTTCACGCTAGGCGGTTCATCGCATGATAGTCGTCCGAATATTCAATACATCACTGGCGTCAGTTTTTGGATGTGAAAGATATATGTTATCCCGACTGACTGTAAAACTGTCAAAAGATAAGCTGGAAAAATGTCATTCGCCCAAAAGATTTCCAGATCGAACTGTGGGTCACAACCTGACCAAAACAAGTAGATAATCCCCAGCTCACGAATTTTTTCACGATTTCAAGATTCTTTTGCAATTGAGACGGACAATTTTTTTTTTAATATCAATCATGCCTACCGACATTCATGATTTTGAAAAAAAATTATCGATTTGATTTGTAAATATCTAATGCTTGTGGAAATATTTGCATTATTCGTTCGATTTGCAGAAGGAATCGCCGATTACATTCCTAATCGAAAAAGCCCATCAGTAGTTTAGAACCCCAGGAGGACACTATTTTGTGTTCTTAGTGATACAACATCTTGAATTCTTTACCATTTTCAGACGCATTCGAGATAAAATAATTGTACTCTACTCAGAAATGCTTTTACGGAAGGGACACTTCAAAAATGTTTTCTTCTATATGAAGTACTGTACTTTCGAACCCTCGGAATCCAATCACTTTCCGAAACGCTTCCATCATCCAGTGGTTTTTCCAAGAACGAACCAACATACAATTTACAATGGATGAATCATTGGAAAAAAGCACGAAAATGCTTAACTTATCGTCAAGAATGCACTCTAAATTTGTAGCAACTTAGAGACAAATTAAGCACAAAGCACTTCGCTGTCGTTGAGTTACATTTTTGATTGGCAGTCGTAGTTTTGGAAACAACGCATCTGCAAAAATATATTTGACTAGAAAATCTCAAGTCAATAAGCAGTCTGTACACATACGCCGGACATATTTTTTGCACACGTATAACACAATAACACAATTTTTTCATGCTAGTTTTGAATAAGATGGCGGAATCAATTACTTAATAAAAAGTTATTAACATCACTTTTTGACTCGAATTATGCGCATTTGAAATGAATTACACACTTTCTTCTAGAAAATGCAATTTTCCGTCCAGAGCTTCATCGACTTTGGTAAGTTGCAAACAAAAGCCCAGATCATGTTCCATAGAATTATGAAAATCTCGCGCGTAAGAATTCCGGACGCATGCGAATCATTTGAATTTTTCATGGATTTCGGAAACGCTGGGAGTCAAGTGATAGACATTCCTCATGCATAAAAACCGAACAATCCCATAAAAAAGACGAAAATTTGCCTTGAAAATCGCCTTGATCGCAAAGTTTTCGAATTTGAAGATTGATTCCACTCGAAAACCAATCGGCAGCAGTTTTCTTCAACCGTAAGAATCGTAAAATTGAAATTACAAACCCAATAAATTATTAAATTGCTTGAATTTGACGGGATTATGCATGGTCATGAGATTCGATTATCATGACATGGTTTCAGATGATGAAGTACTAAGTGTTACGTTTCAGGGCGTAAATTACCTCACATTTCGTGCCTGGAGTTACGAAAGGTCAGAGAAGTACCGATCAGTACAGATTCTGTAGTGACTCGGAAAACCCTCGGAGTTTTCCGGTTACAAGTACAGTACACTTTCCCACGATACACCTGAGTGGAAAGTAATGAGCGTTTAAACACTGGTAATTGTGGTTTCGAACGGCCTTCAATAAAATATTATACCATAGGAACTATATTAAAAAAAAAAAGCGGTGCCTGCGCTTTTGGCATACCCAGCATTAAACCTTTCAAAAGCTTGATTATTAAAGTTGGTTTAGAGCATCCTCGAGTTTGGAGTTATGCATGCAATTCATCACAATTCTTGGAATTCTTACTCTTCTGAGGCTCGCTTGGTTTCCGTTCATCATTAAACTTTCATTTTTTTTTTTACTCTGTCGTGGCTAGCAATTTACGAACTATTCAATGCTTTCATCTGATCCACCTTCAATGTTCATTCTGGTCTGTTCTCTTTTCCTTCATAGTTTGAAGCACATAAAGAAAGCTGCAATTCAGATTTCAATAGCTGCTTTTTGCTCATCGCAGGCAATGAATAAATCGGAACTCCTGATCGTAAACAACAGAACTTCAGTTTTTAGAAGCTAGATTACCCTAAAGCTAGAAATAACCACCGTGTAATAAATTATGCTCGGATTCGTCTGTAAAATCAGTAGAAATACAGAAGATTCGTTTCCAACTTTCGAATTTTTCAAGAGTTGGTTTGGACGGATCCGTGAGATCACGTCGCTAATTCCTTGCGTCAATTATATTTTTCCTCGTACCTCGTTTGATCCTGTGAGAGGCAATCTTCATCCAGGGCTGAGTAGGATCCGTGAGCATTCTGATGAGGTTTTCCTGATTGGATCGCTTCCCGGGAATGGGAATATTTGGAATGAGATTCGCCAATAATCCAGCAAGCAAAGCTCCGGTTCCGCTGCCAAAGACGGAGCCCAAAACTGCGAGCGGCAACCCGATGGATCCAAGGGTAATCAATGCAGCGTCTTCGCCCTTGTCCTTCCGAGCAATTTTGCAATAGCATCCGTCACCTCGCTTTTTAGGCTGCTTTTTCTTCTTCCCATCTTTCTTGAATTTTTTGAAAAGCTTTCCAAAANTTGATGATTCAACGGCACATTATTCGAAGTCACAAAAAATGTGGAGGTCCACGGAAATTATTCGTTTTTTTGAAAAATGTGACCGATACCAGTGGATTTCACGCTAGGCGGTTCATCGCATGATAGTGGTCCGAATATTCAATACATCACTGGCGTCAGTTTTGGATGTGAAAGATATATGTTATCCCGACTGACTGTAAAACTGTCAAAAGATAAGCTGGAAAAATGTCATTCGCCCGAAAGATTTCCAGATCGAACTGTGGGTCACAACCTGACCAAAACAAGTAGATAATCCCGAGCTCACGAATTTTTTCACGATTTCAAGATTCTTTTGCAATTGAAACGGACGTTTTTTTAAATATCAATCATGCCTACCGACATTCATGATTTTGAAAAAAAAATTATCGATTTGATTTGTAAATATCTAACGCTTGTGGAAATATTTGCATTACTCGTTCGATTTGCACAAGGAATCGCCGATTACATTCCTAATCGAAAAAGCCCATCAGTAGTTTAGAATCCCAGGATGACACTATTTTGTGTTCTTAGTGATACAACATCTTGAATTCTTTACCATTTTCAGACGCATTCGAGATCAAATAATTTTACTCTACTCAGAAATGCTTTTACGGAAGGGACACTTCAAAAATGTTTTCTTCTATATGAAGTACTGTACTTTCGAACCCTCGGAATCCAATCACTTTCCGAAACGCTTCCATCATCCAGTCGTTTTTTTCAAGAACGAACAAAAATAAAATTTACAATGGATGAATCATTGGAAAAAAGCACGAAAATGCTTGTCTCATCGTCAAGAATGCACTCTAAATTTGTAGCGACTTTGAGACAAATTAAGCCCAAAGCACTTCGCTGTCATTGCGTTGCATTTTTGATGGGCAGTCGTAATTTTGGAAACAACACATCTGCAAACATATATTTGACTAGAAAATCTCAAGTCAATAAGCAGTCTGTACACATATGCCGGACATATTTTTTGCACACGTATAACACAATTTTTCATGCTAGTTTTGAATAAGATGGCGGAATGAATTACTTAATAAAAAGTTATTAACATCACTTTTTGACTCGAATTATGCGCATTTGAAATGAATTACACACTTTCTTCTAGAAAATGCAATTTTCCGTCCAGAGCTTCATCGACTTTGGTAAGTTGCAAACAAAAGCCCAGATCATGTTCCATAGAATTATGAAAATCTCGCGCGTAAGAATTCCGGACGCATGCGAATCATTTGAATTTTTCATGGATTTCGGAAACGCTGGGAGTCAAGTGATAGACATTCCTCATGCATAAAAACCGAACAATCCCATAAAAAAGACGAAAATTTGCCTTGAAAATCGCCTTGATCGCAAAGTTTTCGAATTTAAAGATTGATTCCACTCGAAAACCAATCGGCAGCAGTTTTCTTCAACCGTAAGAATCGTAAAATTGAAATTACAAACCCAATAAATTATTAAATTGCTTGAATTTGACGGGATTATGCATGGTCATGAGATTCGATTATCATGACATGGTTTCAGATGATGAAGTACTAAGTGTTACGTTTCAGGGCGTAAATTACCTCACATTTCGTGCCTGGAGTTACGAAAGGTCAGAGAAGTACCGATCAGTACAGATTCTGTAGTGACTCGGAAAACCCTCGGAGTTTTCCGGTTACAAGTACAGTACACTTTCCCACGATACACCTGAGTGGAAAGTAATGAGCGTTTAAACACTGGTAATTGTGGTTTCCTTGCCGGAAGTTATTTTATAATATGGTATCCTTGATATAATTTTTTTTTTTCGCCACGGACGCGAAAACCGTATGGGTCGTAATTTGGAAAGTTTTCGAACTAATAATTTCAACCAAATCTCGTAGTTCGAGTTTGGAGTTATGCATGGAATTCATCACAATTCTTGGAATTCTTACTCTTCTGAGGCTAGCTTGGTTTCCGTTCATTAGTAAGCTTTCATTTTTTTTTTTTACTCTGTCGTGGCTAGCAATTTACGAACTATTCAATGCTTTCATCTGATCCACCGTCAATGTTCATTCTGGTCTTTTCTCTTTTCCTCCATAGTTTGAAGCGCATCAAAAAAGCTGCAATTCAGAATTTAACAACTGCTTTTTGTTCATCGCAGGCAATGAATAAATCGGAATCCCTGATCGTAAACAACGGAACTTCAGTTTTTAGAAGCTAGATTACCCTAAAGCTAGAAATAACCACCGTGTAATAAATTATGCTCGGATTCGTCTGTAAAATCAGTAGAAATACAGTAGATTCGTTTCCAACTTTCGAATTTTTCAAGAGTTGGTTTGGACGGATCCGTGAGATCACGTCGCTAATTCCTTGCGTCAATTATATTTTTCCTCGTACCTCGTTTGATCCTGTGAGAGGCAATCTTCATCCAGGGCTGAGTAGGATCCGTGAGCATTCTGATGAGGTTTTCCTGATTGGATCGTTTCCCGGGAATGGGAATGTTTGGAATGAGATTCGCCAATAATCCAGCAAGCAAAGCTCCGGTTCCGCTGCCAAAGACGGAGCCCAAAACTGCGAGCGGCAACCCGATGGATCCAAGGGTAATCAATGCAGCGTCTTCGCCCTTGTCCTTCCGAGCAATTTTGCAATAGCATCCGTCACCTCGCTTTTTAGGCTGCTTTTTCTTTTTCCCATCTTTCTTGAATTTTTTGAAAAGCTTTCCAAAACCTTTGCCCTTTTCCTTATCATGTTTGATTTTCCCCTTGTCGTTTTCGAAGTCCGTGTCCCATAAACCTCCCGTTGATGAGCTTCCGGCCCCGCTGCTGCTAATGGACACGACACCTTTTTTCTCGTGCCATCCATGAGGATCTCCCTTGTTCTTCTTCTTGCTGTTCCAGGGAGCCGGAGCAAAACTTTCCAGAACAATGTGCTCACTGCTACGATCCACAGCGCCGAAAATCGGGTGGTTGTAATTCGGGTCGAAAGGCACTTGGAACGCAGGTGGCACTAAGTGCGAAGTCGGCAAAAGGGCCATTTCAAAGCAATCCAAGCACTGATTTACAGATTCTTGCTCAACTGTAGAAGGGAATTGCGATCGGTCAATTCCGCTGCTTATTTTAATGGCGGTACAATTCAAGAGTCTACAGGGGGAGAAAGAGAAGGGAGGGAATGGCAATTGAGAAATCAGCGGCCGACATTCTCTCGCCAAAGTACCACAGGGTTTAACAACGTGAAAGTTCGACCGCTGGGAATTCGATGCACCAGGCTCACTCGAGGCAGAAACCCCAGCGCCGAATCAAATCAGGCAAAATACGGAATGCGAAAAAATGCATTTCGGAAAGGAAATCGAGACGAATGTGAGAAGCCATCCGCGGCGTTCGTCTCAGCGCTCTCACTGACGCTCTGTTTGGCACGACGCAAAGCTGGACCCCAGTCAGAAGGTGCAGATTCATTCGATCTTTCACCTACTCATACGATGTTGAAAACGCGCATAGGATGTGGACTACTCTCACTTCCGATGCGCACTTTCGTTTGGTCCGTGTCTAAGTTCATCACCTTTAGGGCGAAGGAGTGTTGCAGCATGTGTGTGTTCGGGAAGAGCTCTTCGTAACAGCGTCTCCGGGATACAGAAAGTGAGAGTGTCTGGGATTCTATTGGGCACCTGTTGTTCGTGCACCAACAGCGAAAGGGAACCTCGAGGAAGGCGTCCCGAAGTCTTCAGCCATTTTCCGACCATGCAAATCCTCGGTGAAGATGAAAAAAGCTGGCTGGAGAAAGCTGCTTGTTACTCAGCGCCATCAGGGGGCCCAAGAGGAGGTTATACTTCATTCATTCAAGACGAATATGTGAGGATTCATGATGCGAACAAATGCTTTGTGGACAGCCCATGATGAAAAATTTCGAAAGGCAGGGAAGCCCGAGAAAATAATAGCCAGGCTTTCAGAAAAGTGTGGGCATTTCACTCATCAGACGCTCAATACTTTTGACGAGATCCGTTTTGAAAATTCAGCACACCTTTTATATGTGAAGGAATAAGAAGCGATTGATGGACGATTTTTGATTGGAATGTCAAATTTATGAATTTGACATTCTAATTAGTTTCAACATTACTGTCGGTCGGATATCCCATGCTAAAAGGACGCAGATAACTTCGTTTAAAAATTTTTCCCGGACGTCGTAAAATTCAAAGGACTCTCGTAAACATGAGATGAATTCAGTAATTACGGGATTTTAACTTTTGATTGAAGTTTTATTCGAGGTGTAATGCATGCAGTCGTTTGAGGAAACCGACGTGCTGATGAAGGGATTTCAATTTTTTTTTTCAATTCGTTCTCGAAACTCGCGATCGATTTCACTATGTCGATCTTTATCGAATTGAATTGAATATTTATGGCTAAATCCGTGGAAAACAAGTCAATAATACAGTTTTGCCTCTGAGAAGTGTTGAAAATCCTGCAGGCACATTCATTCACAGGCAATTTGACCGTGCATTTTCCTTCGGTACAGAAATTGACTTCAAAGGGAACCAGACGCACACGCCAATTTTTTGGGTATGGATATGCAGTACCCTTTCCATTTCGACGCACCAATAATAGGTGCACTCTGGGTAAAAATATTCCTTACTAGAAAAAAATGCTCTCGGGTATATATCATGCATCTTTTCCGATATTTCTTCTTCGGAAATGTCTGTGCTTAACAAGTTTTTGACTCACATAAAACCCTGCTTCAATAGCTCTGTCTAGCAGAAATTTAACATGAGTGTGGTTTTCCACATTTGTTTCTCATTTAGGGCAATGCACTGTTCCAGAATTTGAAACATCTTGATGGATAAAAATGGAAAATTATAAAAAATACAAAATAAAATCCACGAATCGAAATTTCAAGCTTCTCAGACTTGCTCGATGCATTCAAATCTGATATTTACACGGTTGCAGCATTTTGGAGAAATTTTTCATTTTAATTTGTATATATGGGAAACAATTTATATTCGATAAGGAAATTATTGTAATGCTTTTAAAAATTAGAGAAAATGGAATTAGTGACATCCATTTTCGTTAGGAAAACGAATAGATTTTGAATTGAGCAGCTTTTGAAAAAATCCTGCAGGCACATTCATTCACAGGCAATTTGACCGTGCATTTTCCTTCGGTACAGAAATTGACTTCAAAGGGAACCAGACGCACACGCCAATTTTTTGGGTATGGATATGCAGTACCCTTTCTATTTCGACGTACCAATAATCGTTGCAATCCCGGTAAAAATATTCCTTACTAGAAAAAAACGCTCTCGGGTATATATCATGCATCTTTTCCGATATTTCTTCTTCGGAAATGTCTGTGCTTAACAAGTTTTTGACTCGCATAAAACCCTGCTTCAATAGCTCTGTCTAGCAGGAATTTCACATGAGTGTGGTTTTCCACATTTGTTACTCATTTATGGCAATGCATGTTCCAGAATTTGAAACATCTTGATGGTTAAAATGGAAAATTATAAAAAATTCAAAATAAAATCCACGAATCGAAATTTCAAGCTTCTCAGACTTGCTCGATGCATTCAAATCTGATATTTACACGGTTGCAGCATTTTGGAAAAGTTTTTAATTTAATTTGATATACCCTTTGTTAAATATAAGCTATTCCTTTAATAACATTACGAAAATTTTTAATCTCTTTTACCTTAATCACTGTAGGTAAAAGCAATCCTTTTGCTTATCTAAAACTTAACTCGTCGAAAACTTTATCCTGATCTTCCTAATCATTTTTTCCTTCAAAAATATGAAGTTCGATAAGAACTTGAAACTTTAAAATTCAGATTTTAATAGAAAATTTACCGGTTTTTTACGCTGATAATAAACTTGCAAGGGCTCTCCTATAGGTAAAATGGATGGAAAAACTTTCAATAGCTATAAGAGATGTTATCAAAGTGGTTATTACTTACGTAGTTTTTATCCAGATTGACTATCATGTGGTGTGGATAAATGAAAAACAAATTTTTTCCTGTGACCGTCGTCTGAAAAAGTTCGTGAATGTAATTTAGGCCATGTTCTTTTCCTCTTATTTTCTGCACAAAATATTTTGAATCTCTTGTTTGAAATCAATATAACTTCTCTCGGAAGACCATTTTCGAAGGATTTTATTCAACTTATTCTGCTATTTGCATCAATCACCGTTTTATTGTTTTATTTTATTTATTTCATTCCTTTTGGTAGAGTACTACACAAGTTATCCTAAGTATATTTGTGCGGAAATATTCCAATTGCGAGCATGAAATGAGCCATATATTTCCTTGTCCATATTTCTCTACTTTGCATCCATAACATTCTTCTGATTTGCAAGTTTCAAATGAACAAAGGTATTTTTAAAATATTTCTGATGCTTCCAGTTTGCAAATGAACTGTAGCAAAATTCCTTCTGCTCCTGCTGTTGCTTTCTCACACAACTTTCTACCAGATCTTCCTAATCTTTTAAATGGCCAAAAAATGCGACTATTATTTGAACGTTCCCGAGAGGATATCCATTTTACCTACCTTTTTGAAAGTTATCGATATTCTCTACAATAGTTTCACCAATAATGAATGCATCAAAAAATCCAGATTGACTTTCATGTAGTGTGTGGATAAATGAAAAACAATTTTTTTTCCTGTGACCGTCGTCTGAAAAAGTTCGTGAATGTAATTTAGGACATGTTCTTTTCCTCTTATTTTCTGCACAAAATACTTTGAATCTCTTGTTTCAAATCAATATAACTTCTCTCGGAAGACCATTTCCGAAGGATTTTATTCAACTTATTCCGCTATTTGCATCAATCACCGTTTTATTGTTTTATATTATTTATTCCATTCCTCTTGGTAGAGTACTACACAAATTATCCTAAGTATATTTGTGCGGAAATATTCCAATTGCGAGAATGAAATGAGCCATATATTTCCTTGTCCATATTTCTCTACTTTGCATCCATAACATTCTTCTGATTCCGTTCAAAGTTTACTTGTTTCCATAAAAATTTTATAAAGACTACGAAGGTCAAACGTTTACTTGACATCGTTTTAAGGAAGACGAGGACGACAACGAAAGAGTGTGTTGAAAGATGGTCTAGAAGGAGTCGAGTGTTCCAACTGTTAGACTGTATAATGCTGTCCAATGCAAAGTAAAAATCTTCAAAGCCTTGAGTTCAAATTTGTAAGTTATTATTTTAAGTTCTTGGTTTTTATTCTTGGAGCACACAGACTTGCTGCCTTGCTTCTTGAATTCTGATCTTGTTCTGCACTTTATCCTGTCAAACACCCAAATTTATAAATCTCCATTTCCCCTTTCCCAGGAAGCTTGAAAGCTTCTTGATCAACTGCAAAACACTCAGACAAATGGGACAGAAATACACTTAAAAAACCCATCAGAAGTTGCCAATGCACAAAAATGAATCTTTTACAAATGCACACAGGACAACTGGGATTCCTAGGGAGGAAGATTTATATCATCCTCATAAAGACAATTTTCAATTTGAGGCATTCTATTTTTTAGGTAGAAAAGTTCAACTTCAAATTGAAATTCCCAGTGGGCAACTACTTAACTTTGTACTGATTTTTTCAGAGTTTATGTTCTTAATGGGCTTCCTGGAAATCCCCTTGGTGAATTAAGCAGCTGCTCCCAAGGATGGCTATAACTCTGTCCTTGCTGCCAACAGGTAGCAGCACATCAGGGGGTCTGAACTTGAGTGAAAGAAGAAAAAAAAATATCTGCAGCTGTGGGTGTCCTAAATTTGAGTTTCCTTTCAAGGTTTTTAATACATTTATATAATACAATTGTTTCCGGTATTTTTCAATCCAATTCCCAAAGTTGGGAGTCCCCTATTTTTATTATAATCTGCAATTGCCACTCATAATTTTTATCTTGAAGCGTGGATGCGGAATTGATCTCTTAAAATCCGAAACACAATCGCCGTCCTTTTCTCCGGTGCGTTTACTCCTCAGAGGGGTTTGTTCAAATAATGGGAACCCTTCATCCGAAGTATCAGGTTTTAGGTTCATGTCCGTGGTTTAAATCTGCTGTACTCGAATGGCGAGCATTTCGCTGCAGAGAGTACTGAAAAATTTCTAACCGTCATTTTTGTTTTGATGGAAAACTTAAATTACCCGGTTCTGAGAGCGATACCCAATGCCCCTCTCTCGGACTCGGCGAGGAAAATCAAATTACGATAGTTGAAGTTGGATAGTAAACGAAAAAAGGCTTGTTTTTTCTTGTACAATTTCTCATATTTCTCATACTGGGCTGCCGTTTCTAAAAGTTACAACGGCGAGAAGAAATTCCCTGAGGATTAGACGCAAGTGGCAGTTTTGTAAACTTCAATTAGTTAACTTAACCGAAGGCATCTCCATTCAGTAATTCAAAAATGTAGTGTCCACTTTTCGTGAGCCCAAAAAAAAATATGCTTCACAAGCTTTGCAGAGTGAAATTGCTGCAAAAAGTCCAGGGGTGAGAACTTCTACAAAAATTCAATATCGTTGGAATAGATCTGTAAATGCTCATTCGTGGTTCTCCATCCATCGCCTTTTTATTCCGTTTTAGTCTTGAAATTTTGACCAATGAATTTTTCAACGACTATTTTGAAGGATAGAACTGCTCGAAGATCTCTTTAAAATAACGAGTTCACCAAAGTACAGAGCGCCAAGTTTAACAATTCAAAGGAAAGTCATTCATTCAAGCCGTTCGCTCATGTAATTTCCTTTTGAAGATTTTGAAAAAAAAACCAAAATACCTGCGCAATTAGTTCCGGACAGACTGCGAATTTTGCGGCTCAATATTCAAGCATACGCGTATAATTTTTCTCGATGCCGATAATCGGATGCATAAAAAAGCAATATGAATCTAGCGGCGAAAGAGGGCATGATGATTTAAAAAATGATAATATATATATACAGTATACATAAATAACCAGAAAACAATGGTTTCCCTTCTATTGCACGGCTAGAAGCTTAAAGACGAAAGAATTGCTCCGGAAGATACACTTACATTCTCTGTACTCGATCAGTTCGACAGTTTTGTCAGTGTTATACTGTACTTCCTGTAATTCCCTTGCTGTCGTCTCGTTTGATAGATGGCGTAACTGTCGAAACGGCATATTCGATAGTTCCACACTTCGCATCTGCTGTTCTTGTGTTCGGTCACGTAGATTGAAATGGAGAGAATATAGAATATAAATATGGACAATACGTTTACTTTCAACACTTATCAAATTAATTTACTAGTAGTTGAAATGATAACAAAGTATCATATGATCAATTTATACAAAAATGTTCTAGATATGAAAACCACCCTTAATATTTTTTTCTCAAAATTATCTTGTCATTGATGGGGATGTGAACATTTTGACTTATCAGCAACAAGTAGCGCAAGTCAGAGTCACTATGAAGTGAATTTTTCAGTACTTCACGTTAATCTAGCCCTCCCGAAAAGGTTCGGAGGATTATATGACTCAGGAATTCCCAATATTCAAAACACTGCATTCCAAGGTACTGACAAAACGTTCAAACAATCCCTCGTGCAGTAGTGAAACAGAATTCGGATCTCTCCACATCGAATGATAAATTAAATTTTGAAGTAGAAAAAAAGCAGTGCGTCTCCCCAGAACGCAAGCAAAAATATACAATCATCAGCAAAAAATCAATCTATAACTCGCGGTAATTGGAAAGGCAAATTCAGCTGGAAGGTAATATGGTGACGCGGTAAAAAAAAAAGACAATTGAATTCCACCGGGAGCTAATTGATTTATTATCAATTTTATTCGACACGCTTCCGCAACGAGGTATCAGCAGCGCAATTAAACCTAGCCAACAAACGAATTCATTAGGAAATTCTCCACCCCTCTGGCATTATCCCACCACTAACGAGTCAAAAAACCTTCCTCGTTCGGGACCCAATAAAATCCGGCGCGAACCTCCCGCGAAGAAGCATAATAAAAAAGTTCAATCATGGTCATGAGCTATATTAGGGGAATTCTGTGGGAAAATGGAGTATCGCAGGTGATTAATGATGGGTTTACGCTGGCGACGGTACAAGCAGGCCATCAAATGAGCTTTCGCCGCCGCGGAGCAACAACTTCACAATCAAGTACCAATTATTTTTTCAGACCCATCTACTCGGCACCATTATTTTCAAAAGAATTGGAAAGACGGGCGGGGTCTTGACAGCTTGTTTGATGTTTTACACAGAATGGAATGCTAACGATGTTGTGCATTGTGATTTCGGTACGGAATTTGAATACTGTACCAGGAACCGTCCGAAAATAACAGCACAACATGAGTACAAATTCAAGCAACTCCATCTTCCACGGCTTTCGATGAAACCAGTACAGTGTAGAAAACAATTCCCCGCGTCCTATGCAGGGTACCAAAGGAAGTTGATTCGCAGAAGCGCATCACGTGATCACCAGGAATTCCCAGTAATCACTTGATAATCAGCACAGCACCCTTTCTTCCCCATCCGGTGTTCGATTGTGGAATTCTCTTGTGCCTCAAAGCTTTTTTCCTTCTAATTTAAACAGTCTTTCAGATGCTTTCATTGCATTCAGTTGTCAAAAGAATTGCTTTCTGTTGAAATATTTAAAGATTTGTGATTGATTCTTTACTATTCATGTGAAATAAATTCTGCTTTTTGGGATTCTACTGAGAATCTCCTGCCCTGTTCCCCAGCAGATTGTGCTTTTGATTCATTATAATTTAATGCATAGTTAATTCTTTGTGGGCCTTTGCCCTACATACAGTGCACTCTTCTCATGCACTCAGAATTGAGGTAAGGATAAAAAAGTAATCTGCATGCAAAATATCCGAGGACATCCAAGAGTAAAACCACTTCAAAATCGATAGCAGAATGACAGCATACCTCAAGAACTGAAACGAAATTGAAATGAGGCCACTCGCTACAAACCCAAAAAAGTTCATTCCAGTCAAAAATTGATTTACAGCGAAACGATATGGGTCGTCCAACTAATCCATAAAATATTTCTCAATACCACTTTTACCCGACCCATCAGAAGAAACAGAACGAGAGAGAGGGAGCGTGAAAAAGAGATTTTTCGAAAAGGCCGGAAATTGTCGATCACACCTTGGAAAAGGCGTGTAAAACAATTTCACGTCAAATCTTCTGGGACAGTGATACCTTCCCACTAAGAAATTATATTGCAGTCTCAGGAATAAATAAATGACCCGTCATTAGAGGTTCGAGTGTTTTCGAAGGGTCATTTATCGGACTGCGTGCTATACACAGGGCTGAAATTGGGCTCGAGGGTAAGGAATCATTCATTTTGACTAATTGCCAGCAATAAATAGTTACCCAGAAGACGGGATCAGCGCACGCGGACAAGGAGACAAGGAGGCTTTTGTTATATTTGGTCTGCGAATTCCGGGTTATCTTCCGGCACTGAGAACACAGACTAGGGGATTGTAGAAATCGTTAAAAATTACTGTTTCACAAATTTCTTGGTTCATCTGAAGTTGGTATTGACGCGTTCTTGGAAGAAGTTCTTCGGATAAAATTCATAATTCATGTTGTTGAATTTATTATGCATCTCCGAATATACAGCATTTGTTTTCTAACATGCATTTCACGTGGATCTAAATGAAAGTGTAATGCTTTTTACGAGAACTCGTCGGGAAAAGAGTACGTTTCAAATATGAACGTAACCTCAACGCTTCCAGATATAAAGTTGAAAAATAGTTCAACGGCTCATAAAACTTTTCAAGGCATAAAATTCTATGTTCTTTTTGACATCGAAATGACCGCGGCATGCGCTTTGGAATAGGTGTTCCGTAGAGAAAGTTGAACCGTGCTTTCTTCAAATCGTTCGAGAGGGTTTTACCTGGATATTATCTCAATCGCAAAAGAAGCTTCTAATGTATGGAGAACTGTCAGCCAGACAAAGCTTTTCCATTCTTCAAAAAGAAATGCACCGTTTTTTTTGGATACGTCAGAATGATTCTAGCTTCCCTCTGGAAGTATGACAAAGAGAAAAAAGATAATGTAGTAAAACTTGGATTTTCCGTCTCAGTTACGCGCATTTTTGTTGAAAATGTGTGTAATATATTTCGGAAAAACATACCAGCTAATTTTAGGTATAAATTTGAACCCTTGTTTACATGGCGGCTTGATGAGCACGATCCAAAGGCGTAGAAATAATTCACCAGTCTCCCGAAGTTTTACCAGGCTGTATACAGGATGTTTCGCTTCTCAGACGCAATTACGCCAGCTTGTACCAAGCATTCATCCATCTCCCCGTTTATTCTGGTGCCCAGCAGAAATCTGACACGAGCACTTGTTCTCACCTGAACCCACTCTTTCATTCCTTGCATGCCGGCAAGGGAGGTTAGCCCGAGTTCGGAAAACCCCTTTGGCACGCAAGAGCTAACACGGTATTCAACTCATTTGGAAAATTTATGAGGTATTCAATGTCAGGAAATGAGCTATACTCGAACGATCCGTTCCTGGTAGAGAGTGGTGCATGTTTTTTCCTCGATAAGTCAACAAAGGATCAACTCCAGCAGGAAAATCAAGAACCAATTCCGTTCTTATAGCTAGTAATTACGCGTTTGTTCAGGCCTGTGGAATTTGTTCTTTTAACTGCGTCGGACAATAAATCATTTTCATCGCAGCAAATTCGCTTGATTCATTAATATGATTGATCAATGTGATTCTAGTGGTGGAATGATGGAAGCTTCTGCACCGACATGCTTGTAAATTATTTGGAAAAGGCTTGAGAGGCCATGAGACTTATTTCTAAGCAATCCGTTCTTCGAGGGATGAGGAAATCACGAGCTCATTCATCTTCCTTTTCTAGGTAAGACCGCCGATGACTTCGCAAATTCTCGCTGAGGTACTTGATGCAATCACCAAGTCCCAGGTGGCTCCACTAAGGTATTCAGAAATCAATTACGTCCGGGCAGTGAACGGTTCGGGCTCCCTGAAATTCAGGAAGGGACAAACCAGGCAACGGGATTTTTATTCCCTGTATACAAGTGACAATAGGCAGAAAGTGTAGTTGCTTCAAAACGCAGATGTTCCGTCAATTTTAACTGCAAGTTCAATTTAATCTACTCTGCTCCGAATTCCCAGAAGACACCTTAGCATGTTCAGACATGCATTTTCATGACGATTATAGCACGGTCCAACACTTTTTTTTAAAGCGGAACTACAGTACTTCACAGCCAGTGAGCTGACATTTATTGTTTAATATTCAAGAAATATGCGAATGCGGTGGGACCCCATTTAAAAACGTAAATTCATTCCAGCACAAATTTCAACTTCGAAATTCATAGGCCATTGAATAAGGTAGCATCGCATTACGGCATATATATAGACTTCAATATAGGTTTGAATGGACCGTCCCTATTCCAAATAATTTCAACCATTTCGAATTCCTTCAACGCCTTCGATAGTATTGGTAGATTCTCGCTTATATTCTATGCAATCAGAGACAAGCAAAAATGCCGCTTAAAATGTGCACATGGAAACTTCACGACCTACATAAAACCGGATAAAAATTGAGACAGTCGCCATATTTCCGACTAAAGAACTTCCTTTTTACGGGATTTCACACCAGGATTTTTGCTCGAGGCAATTATCGCCAGCATTCTGGATTTTGCTTTCGTTGGAAAATATCTAATTCAGCATTTAACCAGATTATCCCTATTTTTATTGTTGTTTCATTCTAATTTGTACGGGAGCTCATGGCTTAGATGGAAGGTGGGCCTTGACAGCACCTGCTGAGTTCCAGAAAAACGTTGCCCCGTTGCCCGGGGTTCACAGCACCCGTCAGTGACACACTTGCGAGGATCAGGAACTCCAGCATCAATTCAGCCTCCCACCGTGACGTGATTGATGGCCACAAGAGAATAAGCCGTATCCCGAAAAGAATTCGGAATTTGACTTTCCGTCGCTTTACTAGGCGGAGTTTTTTTTTACACGCACTCTGAACCGCGTGTCGCAATGCCCCACAAAATCACTGACTCGATATTAATCGGAACATTCACTAGCAACATAAATATCCAACAAATACATGTATATCTCTTCAGACATTTCAAGGAAAGCACACGTGCTTCCTGAGTTACTTCAAACCTGCCCTAAATCGAACGACCCAGAAAACTTCAAATACAATTCCATTTCTTTCCGAATTAAATGTGACAATCAAGAGCCATCCGCGAACTTGAATCCAATCTCATTCCAAACTCGAAGGAACTTACGATTTTTGCCAGGGGGAAAATTTATGAAACATAAACTCGAATCTTCGGACCGAAAAATCTTTCAACGGTCAGTGAGATATAATTGAACGCCTCGCATCCATTTCAGAAAAAGCACGCCTTCATTCTTAATTTCGGTACCTATTCAAGAGATTTGACGAACGACTACAACTAAGAAAAACTAAACGGGAAAGGATCGTGAGGAGTAAACATTTTTCCCGTGGAGTGAAATCCTCTACTTTCCTCGACATTTATAAAACGCATCTCGGCAACTTCTCTCAATTCAGAAAAGAAACTGAAGTAGCATTTCACTGCATCACAATCGTGTTTCCAATTAGCGTGAGAAAGAAATCTGCTTCCGTGATTACTTCTCAATACGAACTACATATTTCGAACAAGTCGGAGCGCCAAAAATAAGAATGTACTGCCCCAATTTTTCGGGCTCGAAAATCGGAAGCAGGAAATTGAAAAAATGCCTTGAAAAATTTCCCTCAGCCATTTACTCGAAGGGATGTCGGCAAACCCGTGTCCGGAAGCAAGAAAAATTCTTTCACCGCATTCCTTGCACCCTCCATAGCGGTGGTCCCTTTTCGTGACATGCAAGTCAAGTTGATCCCAAAGGAATTGTTACCCAGGCGCGGGTATGAACTGTGTAAACGTCGTGTTTATTTACGCAAATTTGATCGCCAGAAACGCTTCGGAATCTGAAGAAAATACCCTCGATCAGGGTCAATACTTCTCGAGACCGATAATACTCCACACTTACTCCACTTGAATATCTTTTTTCAAAATTCATTTCATGATTCTCCTTGCGGAACTATAACGGTTAAGAAATTGTAGTGAGAAAATGCTGCTAGCAACGGGAGACTACTATACTGATCAGTTGAGTTTGGGCTCGAGTTCATTGAAATTAATTTCTGGTTAACTTCAAGTGTTCATTTTCAACGTCCGTGTTATGTTCACAATCGCCATTTTTTGCCGAATTCTGCATTATCAGCAATAAATCAGGGATCATCCAAGAATTGAGGAAATTCCGCGCCAAGATTTGTATCGCATACATGCAGTTCATTGTTCAAGGAACCCCATTTTTACGGGTTTGCCTCTTTTTAATCGTTAGAATTTCTTCCACGTGTCATTTTTACAGTGGAATGTTCCCCCACATATTCTTTCTCCGCAGTTTATCGTCCTGTGGCATTTACTACATTGCCACATCCTTTCCTGGTGCCATTTTGCCAAGGATAGTAACTCTGGGCGGCATGAGATTACGACTACCAGTTCTAGCTCTCATTTTTCGAAGCTTTCATCCAGAACTAATCAAGTAAGCTTCGGATTTTTCAGTGGCATAACCGTTGGGAGAAAATGCTTCGAATTGAGATCACGCGAAAAGTTCGTACATCATCTGAGAAGATTACAGAATTGAAAGTACATCTGTGAGAATTATGCAGCTGCCGGTAAACCGCAGTTTTAGCAAAAGTTCCTCGCTTTCTCACCCGGA
Source organism: Notodromas monacha (assembly GCA_905338405.1). NCBI lineage: Eukaryota > Metazoa > Arthropoda > Ostracoda > Podocopida > Cyprididae > Notodromas > Notodromas monacha. The sequence continues at coordinate 37,966 of CAJPEX010000747.1, forward strand.
CACGCGAAGAAAACCATGCAGTCACGCCGGTTGGGTCGTGATTTCACCGAGCACCTAAGAATACCTATGCAAATGCGGTCAACTGGAAGCATCTGGGTTTGGTGAGATTCTTCTGCGGCCCTTAAAACTTTCGAACGAGCTGAGTTAGCTAAGACGAATTTCCGTGACGAAATTCTGGAGCCTGATGAGCGCATACATCTTTGAAATGGCTTATGACCAACGTACAATCCATAGGAAATGCAGTATTGAAACGAATGAGCCGAGTAGAAAGCCTTTGAAAAGCATGCTTTTCAAACCACAGTACTGCACGGTAAAAATAAGTGGACTATTTCATCCACAGAGAAACTCTCGGGAGACAAAATAATGATTATTTTAAAGCATGATACAATTGCAGAGGAACTTTTTACATCTCAACGCAAGGATTGCTGAGTCCTGAAAAAAAGCCTTGGAGAGGTGATGCAGTTACTGAGACGAATTTTTCGTTCAAGAAAGCCTTAAACACATATTCAGGCTCAAGATTCAGCGTAATTAAAAAAAAATTGCGTTATAATTGTCTCCTTGAGATGGACCCCGTTGTCAAAACTTGATCAAGAATATTTGAATTAATTTCTCAAACATAATTTTGAGATCAGGTGATAGAATAATAGAATACCTTAGATAAAATAACCGCAGTTTCATTTCATGAACAGAACTATCCCGACAACACCATCGTTTTACGTTCTGCTGATTTTTCCCGAAGATCATGACATTGTTGATTTCAGATAGTTGTAGCGATGCGAGGCTGAAAAAATTTACTGTTGAATCTTATGATTATCCGTTTGTTTTAGTTGTTGCTCAATCTAGGAATTGAGTGAATTAAACACAGATAATTCTTCGAAAAGGGATCGACGTTTATTGTTTTCATAAAGCAGTATATGATAATGAGAGGAAAATGATTGTCAAATGTTTGGCAAGCATCAAGCTTTTTCTCGAGGGATCAAAACTCAGTTTTATTCAGTCATCATGGGTAATTATTCCTCGAAAGATTGTCCTCTCGCTTATGCATAACGACGCCAATGATTTCATTATTCATTTTTACTCTTTAAAATACATATGGGGCTTTAAATCACGATTTCTCTGCATTTTCATCTCATAGTCTTTCAAAAACAAATTCAGGAATGTTCTCAAGCAAGAGTGGGTCACAAATCCAATCGAGTTGAGTAAATGAAATCTCTTGCGTTAAAAATCGATCATTCACAGCTGATTCATTTGGACATCATTTCCAATGTTTGCATGCGTGAGACACTTCAGCATTTCTAAGCGACATGAATGGGCCCAAAACAGAATATATTATCCGCTGTGCGCTTGAAATCGGTGGCTTTTTCAAATAAAGCTCGGATTTGGTTAGACATAACTCCAGAGAATTCATGTAGCCCCCCAACGTGGGACACTCAAAATTCGGATGTGGCCAAGCTTCCGTAGCAACCAGTACAACACAAACAATCGGGATCATTGTTGAGAAAGGAGAGAGAACACATAGAAGAATGCTCCGGGAACGAGGTCACATCCTACTAACGGTCGCAGTGGGTCGGGCCTTCGTCAGCCCTGAGGCCCTTGCTTGAACTACAACCAGGCTGAGAAGAGGAAAATCCCGGTGGTCACTGGTTTGCCTAAAAAGAAGCGCGTAATATCAATCCTGCCGTGTCTCTTCTGCTCTGGTCATCGGGAGTAAGATGCGTGAACGCGGCTCCTAAAGAAATCAGAGCCTCGTCTCTCGTCAGCGCGACGTCCCTCGGCCATCTTTTATTTTATTTTTTATTCTGCATTTTTATAAGAATGCAGCGTGAGATCCTGGTTAAAGAGGGAATGCAACTTTACCCTACGAGTTCCCGAGTCGCCCGAAAACTAAAATCAAAGCACGACAGAATCAACAGCTAGGATCTTTGAGGATCGTATACCACCTCATGAGTGTACCAGCATCACCTGTACAAAACATTGCTATAATATACAGGACTCCATGTACGATTATTTTCCACAAACGATTTGAAATTTCCACTGTATATCTCCGGTGCTCAATTTTTAAAAAATCGATCTGTCCTCTGCTGCTGGCCAGTAGAAGATGAATTGACATATTAGAATTCAACTTTTAGCAGTAAATTCTGTTTTTTTTTCATAGGGATTGTTGAAAACACTTTTTTTTCTTAAATCTGTATACTTGAAAATAATGACCAGGAATTAAATATAGAATTTCCAGGGGGGGGGGGGGGGGAGACCCAAGTTTTCATTCAGTTCATCTTATGAAACATGGAGAAGCTCAATCACTGAAGATATCAGATGACGATATTCAAAATGTTAAAAAAATTCCGGCAGACGGCTTAATTATTTGTATCGTTGCTTTCAATATTTTTTGGAAACTGCAACAAATCATGATTATTACTTTTTCCGACTGATCTGCTAAATTAACTAAAACATAAGCAGCGCTTTTCTTCCCGAAGAGTGAGACGGAAATTCTGTGAATGTTTGAGCATTGCTTGTAACGCGATACCTCATATGTTTGGCTTTGGCATATATATTAAAATTTTTGTGAGTAGGACTCAAGTCGTCTGCAGTCATATTAACATGCATATCGTCTACAGTCAAATTAGTCTTCAAGTCGTCTATATTCAACAAACCATCGCTCTTTCTTCATCTGACGATCTTTCAACCGTGCTTTGTTCTCCTCAGGGTTCAACCTAAAAAGTGGTCAGTTGAGCAAGTTCTGCTATATTTTCCCAGTAAAATTGGTAGATTTTATACATGCAATTGAATTTTTTTTCTTAACTTTTCAAATGTTAGCTGCCTCAAAACTTGTTCCTTTACCTTTGGAATCCGATTCGGGTGCGGCCAAAAATTGTGGAAATGTAATAATTCAAGATCAAGACTTTTGAAAATTTGTCCAAGGATATATGATTGAAATGCGAGAATTTTCGACTTCATTTCCTAAATAAAGTATAGCTCAGGAACGTGATGCATCGAGATATAGTCGCTTGTGTGAGTGTCAGAAACATTTTCAAGGATGAGACGAATGGATTCCTCGTGCTAAGAGAAAGCCTGACACCAGTTGACTGCTGAAGAGGCTACGGATCCCGCGGGTAATGCGGAACAAAATCCCCGCAAGAAGCCCGAACTTTTAAACAAAGGAAATCGGTCAAACAGTTGAGCAAGGAATTTAAGTGAGCCCGAACAAACAGTTCGGAATGAACTGCAATGGAAGGTTGATACAGCATTCTTGCGTGTCTTAATTTCTGCCTAGAAAGTGGGGGAAAATTCCGCATCGAATCCCGGATTTTCGTGGGCACGCGGATAAATTTTTTGCCGCGGAAACGTGAAGTTCTCCCTCAAAATCACGCGGAAGCAGAATCTTCTCACTCTCCGTTTTCTTGGATGAAATTATAGCGTGTCCCACTTTTTTCTCATGAAGTTTTCGACTCAAAGTTGTTAATTATAATAACAGGTACTAGAACTGCGGTACTGATGTCTTCGAACTCGGGTTCAGCTAGTCCACGGTGAATCCCGAACCTATTTCATGATCCTGCTCCCCGATGTTTCTTCCAAAAATAAGGAAATCCGTTCTCTCGTCCAGTCAATCTTCAAAAGCAATTTCAGTCGTGCATGGAAACGAATTTAACGGTCTTGACACAGATGAAAGCCTCGCATAACATGGTGAGCATCGATTCAAACGAATTAAGGTCCAAGGGATGAGAAAACGAAGCGTGGTTGTGGCTATGAAAGGTTAAGCGGGATTTCCTTTTCAAGAGGGCAACTGAGGGAGCACCAACACATCAGAACACACTCAACATTCTTCCAAGCAGTTGTTTGAACACAGCTCAGCGGTTTCAACCAACATCATCCGGAAGAACGCACTTGAACACGCTTAGGTTTTCCGGAATGTTGCTCCAACATGTCGCGTTTTCGCCTTTTCTGCTCTGATCTCTCATGCACGTTTAAATGCCTATTTAATTTTCTTTTTTATTTTATTTTTTTATTTTTTTTTACCAAGAAAAGCATGTTGCAGTGTAATAAGTGACCTATACACTAGCAATCGGCTCACTTGCTTCCGCTAGGTTCAACTTAATTCAGGGAAATTCCAACCCGGCCGCGTTTCCTGAAGGTACGACAAAGTTTTTCTAAGTTCATCACAGAATTAGTGACATAATGGGGAAAATGAGTTTCAAAGGATATAAATTGCATTTGGAAGGAAATCTTCATACGGCCATCATCGAACAAGAAATACAACTTGAGGTCGTTTAAAAAAAACTGTTCCTCTTCAAAAGAAGGACTTCAAAAACATAACACGCATATTGCTTACATGCCAAAGCGTGTATCAATTCAGAAATCGTTCATGACACAAACAATTTATTTTCAAGAAAATAATGTATGAGGTTCGTGGGTCAGGTAACTCCATCAGGATTGTGGAAAATCTTGAACGGCCGATCACAGCTTATTTTCCAAGTTCACCTTTAGGTCGATGCTCAAAAATTTTCCAGTTTTTCTTGCGTGATAAATAGGTTTTTTTTAAGAGAGACAGGCCATCAATTTGAAACTTTCAAAACTACCGATTATCGTACGAGGCTCGAAATGAACCATGGTTCGATAGTTTTACAGTCGTTGAAATGCATAATGATGAGAACAAAGACTTCATGAAATTTTGCACTATAGTCGATTTTCGGAGTTATTTGAAATTTTAAAGTCCTCGTATAGCAAGTTGATTCTCGCTTTTTCTTAAAATCAGTGAATATCAGTGACGGGTAACGGACTGTTTTTGATATTCTCATTCACGTCAAGACAGAAGGAGTTGGTATCTCGTGTTTTCTATTCATATTAACTGCAATAACTTGGATTCGAGAGGAAAAATTCGACCTGGTTTGAAAAATCTACGGGGTTTTTCGGCGGAGATAAATCCTGTCAATGATTAAACAGCATCTAGAAAGCTGTAAGTACAGCCCTTAGCCTCATTTTAAAGACGGTCATCCGACTTCTCCCACGCTTACTGCAAAGGGCTACTTTTGGCTTGGAAATGATAGCAAAAATTACGGTTCATGCTTTCGTTTGGCTCAGACTTTGTCGTCGGTAACATGTGCAAAATATGAACTTGACAAATAAGAGGTATGCAATTCAAACGCTGGTCTTGGCAAGGTTCGACTGTCGAACCTTGCCAAGTCAAAGTTGCAGTTAATTTCTGACCAATTCTTGTAAAACTAATGTATTTCAAACCTTCCAAACTCAGGAGAGTTGAAGCAATAGCCAAAAAGATTCACATATCTTTCTGATATGTCCATAAATCAGAGGTTGTGTCTTAGAATGCCTACTCGAGAAAATCAATAAAACAGATGGAAATATTTTCATAATGCGGTTTCACCAGAGCTTCTTATTGAATTTTGTCAGATTACCTTCGAATTTTACAATGAGAGGTTCAACTGTATATTTTTATACATTTCTCAAAAATTTGTCCATCGTTTCTGAAGAAAAATAGATCGTCAATGCTTTCTGAAATTGCATTCAATCTCTGTCATAAGATTATCATTCTTAATGAAATCATGAAACCACGATGGCTTTTGATTCATTCTTGTTCCAGTTCACAGATTTAACCACCTGATCGCTGCATTTGCGACAAATATCAATGAATTGGCAAGGGAAATAAAAAAAAATTCCAGCTTATTTCAGCAATGCGCGAGCAGTGGAACCTATATTCAACTTTCTCGCAGAATTGAGCCTTCCATTGTTGAACGATACTAGCGAAATGTTACTTCACTCCAAAATAAATGCGTGTCAAAATTGGGAACGGTTATGATCTTGCCAAGAAATTCCGTTAATACAAGAATTCCGTACTTCATTTTTTTCTGTCGGGTTTCAGCTCGTAATTAGGCAAGAGAATGTGATCTTTATTATGCCTTTGGTTCTGGTTGTAAGTCTTCCCCAGCGGATTTTATGATCCCCACGCTTCTCATTTGCTAAAGTTGGTACTTTTCTCCACAGAAGAGCAGTAAAAGAATACTTGGAAAGACCAAAACGTAAATCTTTTCATCCATTTGTTCGACCTTTTGTTCGACTTTGAACCCCCACACTTTTCAGGGGGGGGCTTTCTTAACGAAGTGAAGAGTAAAACGCACCAATCTTAAAATTCTTGTAGGTCCTCCTTTGGCAAGTAATGCAGCAAAACTAAAATCAGTGATATCAGTTGCACGTCATGTAATTATTTGAACGCACCAAGGAAATCACCTGCTAATTTTATTGACGTAATTACCGTAACGTAATTACAATTGCCTTTAGGTAGCCATTATGGCGCACATCTGTGAAGGAAGCAGAAAAGCTAGAAATGTTTTAGGAAAATCTCGCCGATTCACTGCAAACTTTAGCCACATTTATTTCTGAGAATGTTTTCTACATTTGTGTGGTACAGTATATATATATATTATTTCCAAGTTTATACGTCCTGGGTCTGAAACGCATGCGATAATGACATTTCAATCTACATGCTAATTATTATGGGGACCTCATTCTGATCAATTAGACATACCATCACATACGTGTAGTGCTGACTGCTCACGGAACCCGCTCAGTATCTGAAATACTGTAAATGTTTTGAAGAGGTATCTCATCTTAACATCTCGTAAGGATGAAATTTTCGCGATAAATAATTCAAAATTCAATTGAATTTCTCTTGATACTAATTGCGGGTAACATCCTGCACGGCGGATCCATTAATTTTGTTTTATTGCCTGGTATACGGGAAGTATAATGGTAAGCAGCTCATATGCCGGGATACAAGTGAACTGAGCATTATTTGGACTTCCCTACATATTGATTCAGTTATTCGGGAAAGTTCAACGCAGTGAAGATCCCGGGTTGATAAACATCGCAATAAAAAAATAACCCCAAGCCCCGTGCATCGACATCCTTTTGGGATTACATGTAAATCACTCGAAATCGGGATCGCGGAACCAAACATGGTCCTACAACCCTATGAACAATGCCGTAAACATCTGCCTTCGACAATGCAGCATACTTTCAGCTTTCATCGCAGTCCAAAAAATACCAGCAAGTACCAGAAATGGTACTGCCTAGTGTTCGAAGTCGCACAAGCAGAATCTCGGCAAGGACAGGAGAAGACACCAGTACGTTTTATGCCACTCACGGGATGCTTTTTTTTTGTGTCTCGGTTTTATTTTTCGCCCGCTTGTTCCCTATGATGTCCCAGAACTGATTCAGTTCTCCAGCATGTATATTTTTTGCAGCTGTTCCTAAACGCGATCATCTTGAATGACACACTTGCGCAAGCCCCAAAGAAATACCCACGAGAACCGAATAAGATTTTACGCACTCCGAAAAAATTCTGGGCCCTTAAAACCCCTTTTGTACTTTCTCTTTCATTTCGACGGTTACAGAAGTATTATAACCTGGTGTTTTCAACCTGTACATGCATGCTGTAGTGAACCCAATGGGACATGTGGGGAAAACCTTCAGAATAACTCCACATGATACGTTCAAGTCCTGCGAATTCATTCTAAGACCAAATGCTTTTATTTGCTAAAGCTCTCTAAAAGGTTGCATACAAGTTGATTCTCAGCAGAAACTAGGTTTGGATAAGTACTTCAGGCTCTTCTACAAACAGAGAATTCCATGTGCAATAAAATAGTTGTTGTCTGGACTAACCAATTAAAAATGCTCTTGATAACACAATACAGTATAAAACAAATATATATTTGCAGTCAGACAGTCAAACAACAATAGAATAGACAATTTTTATAGAAAGTCTTGTTAAATGCTCACAAGTATTTCTGAGAAGTAATTGTGCTTGACTCAGGATTAATTCTGAGCGGATAATGTTCATCAGGTAATATATATACCTTTGCAGGTATCTAGGATGCTGGAGGTGTTTTTGGTATACCTACTACTACTGTATACTCATCAGTATTTGGACCTCATAGAAATATTCATTAAATATTCTAATACAGTGTATTTGTTGCAATTACATGTCAGATATACACAATACACATCTCAATATATTTCCTATGAAATACAAATTTCAGAGGTGTGGCTGTGCAAATGCATTCATCACTGTCAGCTGTGAGGGAGATTTTTTGTATTTTTTTAAAAGAGAAAATGTGCAATGCTGTTAACATGATGGGATGACATGAGAAGAGGGAATTCAAAACAAGTAAACAGGTGCAGAGGAAAACCTAGTAAATTTCCTTGAGACAAAATGTAATTTAAAATAGAACTTCTTGAAACAAATGTAAATGTTTCCTGGATAACAGAGTGCACCAAAATTCTGATTAAGTATCTGGTACGTCCTCCCCTAAATTTTGACTGGATGCAAGGAACAGTTCGGATTGGTTTGACATGTACGCGCTTCTCTGTTTGTTACATTTCTGTTTCTTAAAGAGGAGAAATGCATGACCTGGAAGCCACATAACTGAACGGTGACAAATTTTCCGATTGTCTGTCCTAACTGCTGGTTAGTTTCGCGTTGTTCGGCACCCACGGACTCAGTCCAAAGAATGGACACTTAAAACCCCTTTTGTACTTTCTCTTTCATTTCGACGGTTACAGAAGTATTATAACCTGGTGTTTTCAACCTGTACATGCATGCTGTAGTGAACCCAATGGGACATGTGGGGAAAACCTTCAGAATGACTCCACAAGATACGTTCAAGTCCTGCGAATTCATTCTAAGACCAAATGCTTTTATTTGCTAAAGCTCTCTAAAAGGTTGCATACAAGTAGATTCTCAGCAGAAACCAGGTTTGGATAAGTACTTCAGGCTCTTCTAAAAACAGAGAATTCCATGTGCAATAAAATAGTTGTTGTCTGGACTAACCAATTAAAAATGATCTTGATAACACAATACAGAATAAAACAAATATATATTTGCAGTCAGACAGTCAAACAACAATAGAATAGACAATTTTTATAGAAAGTCTTGTTAAATGCTCACAAGTATTTCTGAGAAGTAATTGTGCTTGGATCAGGATTAATTCTGAGCGGATAATGCTCATCAGGTAATATATACTGTATACCTTTGCAGGTATCTAGGATGCTGGAGGTGTTTTTGGTATACCTACTACTATTACTGTATACTCATCAGTATTTGGACCTCATAGAAATATTCATTTAATATTTTAATACAGTGTATTTGTTGCAATTACATGTCAGATATACACAATACACATCTCAATATATTTCCTCTGAAATACAAATTTCAGAGGTGTGGCTGTTCAAATGCATTCATCACTGTCAGCTGTGAGGGAGATTTTTTGTATTCTTTTTAAAGAGAAAATGTGCAATGCTGTTAACATGATGGGATGGCATGAGAAGAGGGGATTCAAAACAAGTAAACAGCTGCAGCGGAAAACCTAGTAAATTTCCTTGAGACAAAATGTAATTTAAAATAGAACTTCTTGAAACAAATGTAAATGTTTCCTGGATAACAGAGTGCACCAAAATTCTGAATAAGTATCTGGTACGTCCTCCCCTAAATTTTGACTGGATGCAAGGAACAGTTCGGATTGGTTTGACATGTACGCGCTTCTCTGTTTGGTATATTTCTGTTTCCTAAAGAGGAGAAATGCATGACCTGGAAGCCACATAACTGAACGGTGACAAATTTTCCGATTGTCTGTCCTAACTGCTGGTTAGTTTCGCGTTGTTCGGCACCCACGGACTCAGTCCAAAGAATGGACCTCACGTCGAGAACGGCATGCAGGGTTTGAACAAAGTCTGGCCGAAGATGGGTCAAAATAGAACACGCGAGAATAAATAACTAAAACAGAACGCATGGAAATAAAAGCAACTCAAGGCATGTTAACAACGTCAGCATGTGCCACAACCAACGATGACGGGGTCAGGAAAGGCTCGGCATTTACCCGGACTGCGAAAACCTGGGAGCAGCAAAGACCCGCTTCCCTGAATTTCCCGTCGGCATTTCCTAAAAAAAAAAAAAAAAAACTGGGACACAACTAACGCAATAGGAATTCCTAAATACCTTTTTTTTTCGGAAAATGTTGTATAGCATCCGAATCATCCCTAGGCTCCTTATTCTTCTTTTTCGAAACACCGAGAGAGGTACTCAACTCGAGGTGTGGCTCATCATTACGCGAGAAGATTTTGTATGCATTCTTGATTTCATATTCGCCATTCGCTGGCAGAGATTTTGAAATTTACACACAGTATTTATGTGTCCAGAAATAATAAAGCGCATGAATGGGTCGAATCAGGATCTTTATGGAAAAAATTCAAGTCATCCCAAACATTTATCCTTTATGAAAAGTGGCAATGGGACCAGCTTCATCAATTCAATCGATCTGATACTATGGATTTTCCTCCTGTCCTATTGATGCATTTCCCGCCCCTAAACTAACAATCAGCATCATCATCGTGCTGGGTCAGAAGCAGACAATTGCCATTTCTAACGCCGTGACGATTGCAAGCTTCAAAATTCCACATAAAATGGGTAGTATATCTCCGAGAAAACGTGTGGTTTTCTCGGTGCCACAATTCATGTACTGTGGCATTACTTTCAAAGAAAAGGCGCGTAGAGTATATTCTGAGGGCGGGATTGAATAGCGACAGACCGGGGGAAAATAACATCTTTGTCACTTTCCCCACTCTCGCCAAAACGTTTCATACTGCTCCACATATATCCTTAATCAATGGCTTTGAAGTTCAAGATTTAAAGTGTCCCAATTTTGAAGCTAGGAAAGTGGCCACACTTTTTTGTTTTTTGAATCATATGTGAATATGAAGTCGTTTTCGCTGATGGGGTTCAAAAATGGCTAAAATACGAAATAGTTAAAGTTATTTCGAGGAAGGCTACAACGAACTAAAATGTACACGAGGCTTTATATAAAAATTATAATTATTATTGATCTGATCGATAAAATTGTCATTTCTCTACAATAAATCCGTGCGAAAATTCATAGCATTATGATAGAACTTCCACTAAACAAACGACAAATGAAAATTTTCTTAGTGCACATTGAAAATTTAATTCGATAACAATATTGCCTCAGTCACTCGCAAGTCGCACAATCAAACATTGTTTTTTATTATGGAAAGGTCAACTTGAAAGCGGCATCAAAATATGCATGTTTCCCAGGATATATTTGACAAGAGCCCGAAGAAACGGCCGAAGCCCATGGAATGCATTGATTTTTAAAATCAGGAGTATCGAGGACAGTATTTGAAATACCATCCCATCAGCACTGCTTTCGATTACACACATGTTGTACCGGGTATACGATATTCTACATACACAAACGCTAAGCCCAAATTGTATACTGTACAGGGTTCCATTTTTTGAGTTATTCCTATTTTCTTCAATTATCGCATTCATCTTACACGGAAAATGTCAAATATGATTTAAAGACTGTTCTGATGAGCTCGTACTGTATCTCTATAGTCTATCTCTATACTGCGTGCACCCAACCGATGATACGAATTGAGCGACATCTAGAAATGTTGAAGAGAAACATTTATATTTTCTCCAGAAGATGTCACTCACAGTAACTCAAAAGCAATATTATTCGGAAGAAATACTGTAACAGTGTAGCCTATGTTCAGGCACCGAACCGGCAAGTTGATTCCACAATTAACGTCTGAATTTTTGTGCGAGAAATGAGAAGCGTAAATCAACAGATGATCGTCATTCATTGCACGCTCATCAAATTTTAAGGATGTTTGTGTTAAATCTTTGACTCTACCTGCCGACGAAGTGTGTGTGCCAAGAAGAATACAGATGACGTGTTAGAAGAAAAGCGTGTGTGTGTCGAAGTCCCTCCGTTGCTCTCAACCCTTATTGTGTAGCCTATGTTCAGGCACCGAACCGGCAAGTTGATTCCACAATTAACGTCTGAATTTTTGTGCGAGAAATGAGAAGCGTAAATCAACAGATGATCGTCATTCATTGCACGCTCATCAAATTTTATTATTCAACTTCGAAAAAATCTTTGACCATCACAAGGGAGCATTCTTGATGGGTAGAAGTGTTCAGTGTCAGTTTGGGGTCCGAAAAAATCGTCATTGAAGCATGCCACTTTCAACTTAGATGAGTTACATGATACTGTACTCGAATCAAGAGCACGCCGAATACCATGCATCAAATTCAGGCAACAAATGCACCGTTAAATACCTTGGGTGCCGAGCAAAAGATCTCCAGAGTAAACTGATCGACGACGTCGTCTTCCCGCGGCCGTATTCAGCAAAACAGTGAGCAGAACAGCCACTGCCCCCAAGCCAAGAGCCCCAAACCCCAGCAACGACGGCAACAAGTCGTCCTCTCGATTTTTGGGGCAATAACAGCAACTGTTGTAATTGTTCCCGTAACTACTGCTGTAAGCCCCGAGCATGTTTGAACTGCGTCTAATTCCCTGTTGTGGCACTGGAGCAATCACAGGCTGGTACAACGCAGGGACCGCCATAAAAATACCGCTCTACTTCAGTCCTCTTGATGATTCCACTGTGTCCACGCAAGAAAGTCACTAAATGTTCCCCAGATCTCACGTAAACAAAGCTTTAAACTGACATCGCGGGGGCTGTAAATCTTGAATTACTTCAGGGAATCAGTGGGTGAAATCGGAAGGAATACACGAGAGCAACGCGGCAACAATGCGGTAACACCGGGTCCTGACAAGACTCTGATCGGCGAGCAAGGTGCAACAGTGACACGCCCGTGGATTTTCCAGATCAAGACCTGGTTTCGAAGTTACTCAGGTAGAAGACCTGGTGCGAAGTTTGGCCGAAATCGGGCCATATCCTTGCATTCGAAATCGTTGACTGGGGAAATTAGGTGGAATGGGGCGTGGGCCTTCATTACGGTCCTATGCGTCGCGAAGTCCCATTTTCAACGCGTCATCTCCCGCGTTAACTTGTTTCTGTTTGTACCGTTGTTCCGAGGCGAACACACGCAGTGTTTACACGGATAATCGGGCTCGCGATTTCAATCCAAGCATATCCGCGGATAAGGATCAATCACTGCTATAACATCCTCCAATTTTGGCATAATGCCTGGCTTTCTGCCTCGTGGAGAAACAGCCGATTTGCGGTTCATGGAACCACGACTAGGGGGTGATTTTCTTCACGCGGAGCACTCGAAAATGTCGTACTCTGAAGTACATGTACTCGTTTTCTCTCTCTATCAAGTGCACTACGAATTCAACCCGGAGGAATTTTTTGAAGAAATCAGCGTTGTTCCAGGCTAAAAAAAAATTAAAAGCGATTCACTAAAAAGGATCACGATTAATTCCGGAAAACTTAATGATAAAAATGAGAAACGTCCGAAATAGTTCTTTGCTTTGATGACCGCGTTCTTCCAGTGGAACAGTGCTCTTTAATCGTACTTGATGATGCCACCTGTCGGAATCATGGTTCACCTCTGCTTTAAATGGAGGTTTTCAAAAGTTTCATGCATTTAAAATGGGAAGACTCGTCAGAATGGAATTTCGAATTTATATCTTCATTAAAACAGAAAATGAAAGTTTATATTATCTCTCTCTTCTAAAAAAACCACATTTGGCTTCAGTGTGACCAAGACTCGGTGATTGCGAGGGATGGTCCAAATTTTGAGCAAATTCAAATTAAGTTCTTTGGGTCCCCGCGGAAATCCAAGTGAGAATCCTTGTCTTCAGACCAATAGCGTAAGACCTGAAGAAACCCCACAATCCGTGAAGATTTTCCTCAATTTGAAAATTTTAGCTTTGAAATTAGGCCTTGCTTGTCCAAAATGTCACCTTTGGACAGCCTTTTGAATGAATGAATGAATGAACAGAAAACTTTATTTGCCGCTTTTCAGTGTTCACGAGGTACAATCAATACTCCCACATCCAAACCCCCTCCCCACCCAACCAAACTCCCCCAGAATACATTCAATCACCTCAAAGCATGAACAAAGCGTAAACCAATGACAAAAAACAAAAGAGAACACACTCTACAAAATAAAAACTGGACATCCTACGCATATGTTGCATACAGATGAGAAATCATATAAGGCCAAACATTTTTCTTGATCCTTTAAGAGTTCTGAAAATGCCTCTTCATTGAATTTCAGTAATTTTAATCTTTCTTAAGCTGATTTCTACATCTTTCAAATGCTGGACATAGGAAGAGAGGGTGCTCTGGCAAAGCACAAATTAATGTATTTATGAAGATCAGCCTTTTGAAGATCAGAAATATTTGATCACATGTATATTCAGATTCGAGACATACAGTATGTCTAATATGTAATTTTATGTATTTCTCATTCATCAGCATTTAGATAGTCCGAAACTTCATGAAATATGCCTGATGATACACGTGTTTCTATTTTCATTCGCGTGAGAAGGTGCACTTTCAAATTTTCTCAATTCTTACTTGGATGAGCAAAACTGTAACAATGGTCGGAGAATGACCAAATATTTTACTGAAATAAATTAAAAACGATATTCTTTTTTGTCGATCCAGAAGTGAGGAAACCGTAGGACTGTTGAAACTGACGACCCCCAATGCATGCAACGCGGCGGTTATTCACATATATGGAACATGTCGTACTGAATTTTTTCTGTTAGCCCTTCTCTGAATATTGTAATTTTCCGTGGAAACATTAAAACGTTCACAGAGTGCGATCAACCCGACAACATGCGTATCACAAAGGAACTAGTCTTTTAAGCTGACGATGAAACTTGGAAACCACTCTCCCGTGTCAAGAGTCATGCATTAAACCTTAGCCCAGATTTCCTGGGGCACATGACAGAACAGCGGGAAAAGTCGAACCATTCCGGCGAAAAGGACTCGATTTCCGCACTGTGACGGGAAACCATTTTTCGCGTCCTGTCGCCAAACACCGTCTGAGGGTTTTCTGGGCCAGCATGCTGCACTGATTTCACGGAAATTGAACCTGAGCCGATTTCATTAGAATGCCGAGGGAAATTGGACCCGTCGACGTTTCGGAACTGTTCGAGCGAGAGAAACTCGGTTAAAAATCCGTGTCATTTCCGATGCTCTGGCGACACAAATCCTGGTTTCAGTTTCGTTCCACTTGGATTTCACAGTCTTCTCGCGGAATCGTTGATTGCAAATGTCCCATGAAATTTTCCCTCCCATCAAGTTCACATCTCTATAAAGATAGTCTCATCACCAGTAGATGTAAAATTCCTTCCATTATTAAATGCTCAATCGCACTTTCAATAGAACATTTCTTCGATTGATACCGTATTTTCAATTCACGGAATCTAATTAACTCAACTGCAGTATTATCCTAAAACGTTATTTTTTCGAGGTATACCATAATTATCGGAGATGGGAATCTTAGAATGCATTTTAGAGCTCTTTTTCGCTCATTATTTTCTAGGTGACCCTGACTGATGAGAATAGACATGATCCAGTTTGACCTCATGATTATATTTATACGGCGTAAAGTATTAAGTGTTCGGGGGGGGGGAATCACCAGCCTTCAAGCTTCCTGGCTGAATTAATTTTCTGAGTTTTACAATGAGGACATTTGATGGGATGCGAGGCTTAGGGACTTGATGATAATTGGTGTTAATTATGCATGCTAAATTCGTCATCGATTGCAGGGAATCGTTGATGGCATACTAAGATCAACGCAATTGTCTCTTAAAGATATACGTAGTTCATGGAAATGATCTTTTAATCAGACTGTTTGCTCTAAGATGTTATTCATGATGAAGAATTCGACCATTCCTCTTCATTTTAGGCAATAATAAAAAAATCGTCAACATTTGACGTCGTCGCATTCCACGTTCTTCGTAAAACTTTCGTCATCATGGCGCAGAATAGGATTCTTCTTTCATTCTTACAAAGCTGCAATCCTTCAAGTTTCTAACTCTGGGAACCATTTCCCTTTTTCTGAACAGTTGCGGGATATACTCATGAAAAGAAACGAATCCTTAATGCATTGCACTTGTATCGACACGTTTCGCCATGTTTATGCAGGTACAGTACTAAGAAATATTCTGGACCAGCACCCAGTGGTATGGGTACCCCATTGCACCATTAGTATTACATGCGAGCTTGGCAGGTTGTATACAAAGGTGCAGTAACTTGCATACCATTTACTTATTGAACCAAAATGTAATGCTCCAGAATTTTAGAGGTCGCCGATGAGCATAAAAGTAGGAGAACATAAACATGAATGAAAATCGAAATAAAAACAGCCATTCCATCGGAGGTCAAACACTACCAAGTTATATTAAAACTTGAGAGGGTGCAGTAGATGAAAATTTGCGACCTATGATATGTAAAACCGTTTTCAAGTGCACATAGACAGCGTGTATTGAATGCACCTGCACAGAAAGCAGCTAAGTATTTAAAAAAAGAAAACAGACAATGATACAGAAAATGTTGTAAAATTTTTAGAATACCGCCTAGGCATATAAAAAAATCTCTAAATTTCACCTACTGTATTCGGATTTCGAAATGGATAGATTGAGCGATAATTCTCAGGAACTAATGCTTGAAATTCGCGAAGTGGAGTATGACGTATGGCATATTTTATGTGAGTGAGCCAGTTTAGGGCATACCTTTGTTTCCACGATTATCTCGAGTAAATAAGGCGGCCCATGTGAAACGACGGTGAGGACTAAACGCGAGTTTTTTTATTTTTATTTTTTATTTTTTTAGAATATAGACCGCATTAGGGAACATCTCTGAATTAAAATTGGGACCTATTCGCGCGGTAATACCTTCGGCAAATCCTGGTAATCGAATGATTTTCTACTTTTTGTTTCATCCCACATGATGAGAAATTTCGGCGTGGCTCATTGCAATGCAAGCCAGATGCATAATCCACCAAAGCCGGAAGCCTCACCTCGTTTCCGCCGCCGTCCGACGTTGTTGGCCAACAGGAACCCAATAACCCCGGCGGCAATGGCGGCCCCAGCTAGTGTCGCCAGCAGCGACGCATAATCCGTCGAACTGCGACTGGTTTTCTGCGGACAATGACAACAATGGGCGCCCCAACTACTGCTCGGTGCCGCCGCATTGCCATAGTACATCCGCCGCTTCAGCGCGGGTTGGGCGCCTGCAATCGAGTCGCGGCGTCCAGAGCCCGGGCTCGAAGATGCGTCGCCTGACGCAGATTCCACGGGGAAATAGTAAGGCAAGGCGTTAGAAGAGTAATTGTTCCATCTGCTATAAACGCTGCTTGGTCCACTCGGGACCATCAGTTGGGCATAAACGCGGGCCATGTCCATCACAAAACACTTCTTTTCAAAGTGTTATCTTCAAATAATTGTACTGTATGCCAAAGCTACAGGGAGGAATGCGAATCAAAAACTATCGATAACCAGTCACTCTGAATCATGGACACTTACCACTTTTATTCGTACACAGTATCTAGATTTGTAAATGCGATAAAATCGAATGCGGCTCGCGAATGACTTCTGAAAACCCTCGGCCAAAAGAATTACGGTTAAAAATCCACTAAAATGCTAAACATAATAACATCAAATTATAAAGGCGTCGCCATCCTACGTGCCAGCAAATAATTTGAGACGCTTCTTCATCGAATCAATGTCATTTGGATTCAGATAAATGTGTTAATTTCACTCCTGCTTCATTTACAAACTAAATCTCCGCAAACATATATTCACTAAAAAATGGATATATGTGTTATGGACTGAATGGCAGCGGGGGTTGATTCAATTAATTTTAGCGTTTTCAATTTTCGAAAAATTGATTGAGTGCAAAGCGATCATACGTCAAACAAGATTATGTAGGACACTTGAACATTTGTGACACTATCGTCGTGCAAGATCCTTCCTTCAAATAATTGCGTCTCACATCCCAGTAGATGCGGTACTTTTAATTTCGACACATTATTTTCCTTTGAGGATAAATTACAATTCACGTACATGCGGAAAAATCCACGAGAAATCGTATGAAATGAATCATCAATTCATCAAACCCTCGGCAGTATTATTGCAGAACACAAGCATTTCACGGGACTTATTAAATAAACTGCATTATCTCCAACTTCAGAGAAGCGGAAACTCGCCGAAACCACCTTTTCTTCCGTGTTGGGTCACACTTTTTGAAATTTATGATTACGTGCTTAAAGAAGTGCTTTCAATAAATCTTGCTGCCAGTATATTTATTTTTGAAGTACGGATTATCAAGCGTTGGATATATTACAGATTTTATGAAGCGAAGTCATTTCAATGCAAAAACCTCAATTTATCAGCTCAATACACGGCCGACGGAAGAAATCCACTGTTCCGCACACGCTCCAAATCGACAGGAATTTCCCACGAATCGCGTTTCACAATTCTTCCTAATTTAGCACAAGTCAAGTTTTGAATATTTATATTGGTTCGCAACTGTGAAGAGTTGGTTTTCCGCAGATGTCGCTCACTCGTAAATATGCACGTCAATTCAATTATCTTCTCACAGTGGAGATGCGGAGGATCTTTTCGTCGCACTGATTCACGTTCTTTCGTAATTTATTGAAAGTAGCCATGATTTAATTTTAATGGATGCCTATTAAAATATGCAGTATCGTTTGACATGGGATATTCGACTTGCAACCGACCGACAACTCGGTTTTCGCACGAATGACAGACAGGGGTGGTACATTCGAAGCTTGCTCCGCCTTCAGGTGCGATCTGCTCACCAACTATAAAACATACCTGAACGGTCTATTTCTTCCAACAGGTTCACCGTGTCATAGATGAGAAAGCGACGGAACGAAACAAATTACTCTTGCGATTGAGGGTGAAAACACGGCCTTTGCTGTCCTGCTTTTCAGGCATGAGTCGCAACATACTTCGACACAGGCATTATTTTAAAGGAAATAAAGTATCGAGAAACTTTCTTTCAGTTGCCTTTGAACGAGGTCAAATCAGCTCGTAGAATTTGAATTGAAGGGCGAACATTATTTCCTGATTACACCTGATGAACTTATTCACACATAATTCGCAAGGTTCGAAGAGTTTCTTAATTGCAGCAGGAAAATTTTCCTGGCTAAATGAAAACCTTTAGAACGAAATAGTGTATGATGGTGCTACAGAACACTGCAGGGTGGGTTAGAAAATTCATAAACAATTTCAAAAGTTCCATTTTCCATTAAATATCACAGGTTTGCTTAAAGTTTTGAAATATGAGACGAGAAGAAGATATTTAAAATTATTCGCAATTTAATTTACTGTAGACTGAATTTCTTGCTCGTTTTCTTTGACAATCGAAAGAAGGCTCCAAAACTAGGACAGCTCTTCCACGAGCACCAAGACTCCCACAGTACGTATATCTGAAAACTTCCTACACGTGACCTTTTTTGAAATAGACCTATTTTCAAATTTCCGCAGTTCAGCAATTATTACCCATGCAGCAAATATCCACGCGTTCCAACACGTGAAAAGGACTGAGGAAAAAGTCAAATTCGACATCATCAACATTATAAATCAAGTCAATAAATATTTAACATTTAGAAAGGGTATTTTTTTGTCCATCCCAAAGAAATATGTTCCGTGCTTGAATAAAATCGTATGCCATTCTTAAAACTTTAACAGAGGAATAAACAACACCCAGAGCGTGAGATGGTAGTAAATCTCATTTTTTAAATCCTCCACATAAAAATCAGCAAACGTGTCATAACGGTATCATCTTCCTCGAGGAAAAACCTCGTAATCGCACTGACAATTAGATTACTTCCGCCTTCATGTAAGAGCTCTGCAATGAACACAAAATTTCCACAGCTTTACAGAAGACATGGTTCATGGTTGAAGCATTTTTTAATCCGCGGAGTGTGATGAAAGTCAGTGACCGTGAGAAAGCAACGGACGAGATCGCGTGGAGAACTTTAACAAACGGTAAATTTTGTTTCAAAAAATGTTGTGTAGCTGTCGCTAACAGTTTGCTTTCATAGCTCTCCTGCTTGGGATTGCTCGTATATCTCGAAGTGACATGAAACGAGATAGTCAGATATTCTGACTAGAGATATGAAAACCGGAGGACGCTTTGATTAGCGTGAAACGTTCATTTCCAAATTGCTTTTCGTTGAGATAACCGAACAATTCCATTTTCATGTACTAAAGTACCGTAAGAGTGGAGATAATTGTGAACCCTGAATCGCGGTTGACCGCCGAGAGTTGCATGTACAAACGTCACCAGAACTTTCTGAAATGTTTATTTTTTATTTTTCAAAAGACATCACTCAACCTCGTGCGACTTGAACATTTTAAAATCGACCCAAAACTTTTAGACCATGCCTTAAAAGTATACTTTCATCATGCAGAGGAAATTTTTCTGTCTCGGGTACATATACAGGCGGTGTGTTGAAATCGCAATAATGCTGAGGCTCATGATACTACCCTATAAAATGTTTTGATCGGAGAATGCGCTTTCGAAACTGTCAATATCATCCAAATTTACCAGATATTCGACCCCGTGTAGTTTCTCGCAATACGAATACAGTAAAAAATCCATAAAATATAATACAATTACTTTAACAGAAAATAACCCCCAAAAGTGGACCAGTAGCCGGCATCTGTGCACCAATTGATACCATTAATCTATGACGCCTAAACCGCATCAATGACGACGAAAAAAAGGTCAACTAGGAAAAACGCCAGGTTGCAGCAGTGGCTCCTCTGAGGGTGTCCTGGTTGAGTGTCTCTTCAAACTCTGGAATGACTAACGATTACATGAAACTGAACTGATCAAAAACATAAGTTTATATTTTTTCTTCAATTCCAACGAGTACTATTCGAAATGATGGCGAGGGTACCGAGAACAATGCTGGTGAAAGTACAAGATAGCAGCTTTCCTTCACACAATCGATAACAAAATGCTGAAGCTCTTCTTGAATTTTTATCTGTATTGTATACTGAATTACTGATTGAACAATGATTCCATAATCCTCATGCTACTGAATAGATGAACACATCGGTCATTTCAAAATTTTCACAACTAGTAAGTGCACGTGGAACAGAAAATGCAGTGGAATTCCGTCGTAATTTGGTATTGTTCTTTCATTTTTTCTGACGACAAAGTCGAATTAAAACAATCCTGCCGAGGGCAAATCGACAACAAGAAGATGTACCTTTTGGGAAACCTTAATCAATCGTTGAAAGACTCCTTAAACCAGGAAACCCTTGCAACCCTCGTGAGTTCACAATCGCGACTTTTCCACTGGTTTTTTATTTGTTTTTGTTAGTTTTTTCAACATCTTCTGAGAAGATTGAAGCCTTTTCATAACCTCGCTTGCGTTGAACATTTTTTTTCGTCGTATATGTTGTTCATTTATGTATTACAGGATTCTCTCTACAACGAAACTCAAGGTACCAGAAAATATTCTTTGTAAGAGAGAATTTCATTGTAGAGAAACCCTGTGGGATCACAGCATACAAATGCGTTACATAGAGAAATACAGTATTTGTAGACAAGATCCTCATAAAGAATGCCCACCTGTAGAAATTCGAAAAAATGTGTGAAATATTCGTAAATAATTTGTATACATGTCTCCGAAGCTCGAAAATTGATTTTCACCGGGTTCTGAGAAAACTTTTAAACTAATCAATGATTTAAAAATTAATGAATGCATCGAGTGTTCAGACTTTACAGAGCCAGACGTTTTTGCACTTTTAAGGTAGATATATGAATGGCCGCAAAGCGTTTTCCCTTTCTGAAGCATTGAAGAACTTCAAAACCACCAAGAACAAAATTAAGTGATATTCAACGCATAAAAAATAACCAATGCAGATTTTATCGAACATTTTAAGCAAATGTTTCATTCCATAAGAGTCACATTAGTACTGTATTGTACTTAGTTGATGGTTTTGTTCTCCGAGGCCATTCGAAAGACTTGGACAATCCGCATATCTATTAATTAAGAGGTCCATACTCCATATATAGACTTCACAGACTTCCCGTTGGGATGAAGGAAGTCCATTAACCGTGAAACCACCGTAATTTTTTGTAATAAGATGTCAGAAAATGCCATTTAAAGCCGGACAGAAGGAAAGAGTAGAATAGAAAACGAAATCTCACCTGAGAAATTCACGGACCTCTTCCGTCGGCCGTTATTAATGATCTGACGAATAAGAATGGCGATCCCGGCAGCCACGGCCGCAACGATCAGCAGATCCAGCAAATTAGTGTTATTATTACAGCAACACTGCTGGGATCCGTACCCACTGCGATCGAAAAGGTCGGCGCGGTAGAACGGGTTGAGCCCGACCCGGCGCAGCAACCCGCGACTGGACGCTCCGCCGCTCGAGAATTCATCATTCGTCGCGGCGCCTTTCGTGGCGTCGTACGGGTACGCGGCGCCTTTCGTCGCGTCGTACGGGTACTCGTAGTTAGACGCGTACCCGTAGTACTGACTCGGGTCGTACAAGTAGTTCCCGCGCCTATCCGTGCCTTTCGAAGGCGCGAAGTCCGAGAGGCCTCGCTTGACCCGAGCTGGCGAGGAACACTGGCACAATTCCGTCGAGGCACCTACGCTCAGAAGGTCTGCGTTCATCGCTGTCGTTGCAATCGATGTTGGTATCATTGTCACTGGGGGAAATCACTCCCTTTTCGGCAATGCAAAAATTTCTGTTGCAAAATTTAGTTTCATGAATCCAGGAAAATCAGTCGCACTAATGACCCTCGCAGCATGCGTCAGATGGAAAACTCAGCAATTAATAAACAAAATTGTAATCTTCATAATCGAACTTCAATCGTTTCGAAATCATGATCAAACGGGTTCAGTGTCTTAGCAAAAAACTTCCGAGTTGCGATCTCACTCATTTGGCTTTCCAATGAAGGCGCTTCTACGAAACCCCACATAAAACTGAAATGCATGCGAAAGGATGCTTGCATTTTTTATCGTTAGATGAATGAACGAAAACAACACAGCAAGCGATTTCAATGTCGACAACTTTCCCGATACTCGAACACTTCAGCTGCATCTAAGCCTCTGAAATTCGAAGTGCATTAGCAAACTTCTAATTTTTTCAATAGTAAAAAGGTTTTTATTCATATCAACGCTCGAAATTATCATGTAAACGAAGCGTCAGATCACACAGCCATGCATCCACATGTCCCAACTTTCAAGGATTTTTTTATTGCAGATTAAGCAAAAAATGGGTACTGTGTGCATTTACTGTGCAGTATAATGGCGCAGCGTGTATCCATACGATCAAACAATAAGTTTTATGAAAAGAAGTTCACTCGCGCAAATTCCCCTTCATAAGACACACATCGTCAAAAACATACCGTAATTCACACTGTTTATATTTGTTCGATGAAGATATGGAGAAATTAGATTACTGCATATATAAGCTAATGCACTTGAGAAGAGACTGCGGCTTCGTGCAATTTGAATAGCTTCTAAAATACTGTCTGTAGGTTAATTCGCAGTTTTCTGATAAAAGTACTGCAGACAAATCCATCATTCAATAGGTAATTCGCGCGTTCCCAGTGTTTCTACGAATCCACTGGACCAGGTGATAATGAACGGAATTGATTCTGGATTTTTCGCACACGGCCTTTTTTTTCGTAAAAAAAACTCAAGAATTTAGTTGGACATCTGTCTATTTTTCGATCGAGTAGTTCAAATAATTTGTTGAAACGATAAATCGATGTGATAGAATTTTTCGAGCTTTTCATGGAATATACTAATTTTAAAATTCTGTTCAAATTATTTTGTGCCAAGAGCCTGGAGATACGACGAAGTTCTGCGTCATCCGTTGCAAACATCTTTCTTGGGCGAGCTGCGCGAAATCGAGTGTATTAAACTCATAACAAAAGCCACAGTAAATGGACCCTGAAGAAAATGGTCACGGGCTTTTCTCATCATAAAAACTTGTGCTTTATAGCACAAAACGTCTGCTTTTGATTCAACGTAATCCCACTTTGTTTTTGTTCAAATCACGTGGGTAATTCAGAATATGTTGTCTCGCATTCTTTTCATTGCATCACGGTGTTTTCATATCATGAAGGCTCAATGTGCCATTGCGATAATAACAGTCGTCCTCAGCTTGAATTTCTCCGGTCTTCATGTCACTCAACAGCAGAAGAACTCGGGATTTATTCCTCAACAATTTCTTGGAATCATCTAGGACACGTGCTTTTTCAAAAAATTTCACAAAATCTGGGGTGAAGTTCGTAAACCTTTCGATGGATCAGTCAAGCGTGGAATCATATGCCTTAATTTCCCTATAGAATGGAAACTTCTATTCTGTTATATTCAAGAAGTCAGATAAACACTCGTCTTTCCGATAATAAAAAATGAGATTTAGTCTTGACACTGCGCCAAATTTTTCTTTGAAAAAGTCCGCAAGATTGCTCAACGTACGGAATCGATGTCAGCATACGTACATAGTCGATGTCAGCCTATTTTTCGGATACTTTTTTTTGGGGATTGATTGGTGAACGATACAGGAAGGAAAGAAGACTCACCTCGTGGATGATGCCCACTTAGAGAGCGTTTCCGCCTGCCAATGTTAATGATGCCTCGGTCGACCAGAACAAGCGCCACCGCAGCGGCGGCGCCGGCGACCAACAAGTATTGTAACAGGTTTACGTTGTTGCATTGGTGGTGGGAGCCGTAACCTCCGCCACTGAACCCGCCTCGGTCGTACATCAACTGTCCCGCGTACAAAGCTGGGTCCAGCGTGGCCCGTGCCAAGGACTGACTCGGGGTGTCGAGGCGTGAAACACCACTCGTCATCACGCCCCCGTACGGGTACTCCAAGGCATAACCCGGGTACGCGTACCCGAGGCTCTGGTCATAGAGCCCACGTCGGAACCCAGAGTTCCGACGGAAGAGGTCCGTCAGGCCGCGCTTGGAACGCTCTTTGGAGTCTGGCTTGCCACACTGACAATTCAACAAAGTTACCGCCTCGGGACTACTCATCACTACACCTGACGAACTCAGACTTAAGTTGGGGTCCATCATTGCACTGCTCAAAACTCTCTTGTATGTTCTGTATTCACCGCGTGGAAACATGACGCAACACATTAGCTTTTCGAGTTAAAAGTTTCCGATATACATGCTCAACGAACGACTCAAAATGCCAATCCATTCTTTTGCTTCATAACACTATATTACAGGAGGAATTGGGGAACAAGGAACAAGTGAGGATATTCTTCAAATATTCTACAAAACAAGAAATGAATTTATGTGTTGTATTTTGCAACACCCACACTTTTGAGACCTTTTCTTCCAAGATAAATACTTCCAGTCACAGGCTCTGACACTTGTTCCTCCTTCTTGGGCTAATTTTTTTCTAATGCGAAAATAACAAAAAAAGTATTTCCACGGCGGTTTATTCGTTTATTATTCTAAGTATTTGTTCGTGATGCAGTTGAACCTCTCTAAGCCGATTTCCAAGGGAGCAGCAACAACATTTGGCTCGGGGAGTTTTGAGTTACGGAAACATAGATTTGCAGGAACATTGTAAATGGTGGTATTCTGGGTCTTTCAATTATTTCCTACAAGAGATGACAGGATGCTGAAATTGAAAGTAAGGATTCATTTTTCCAATTATTCTTTCTCTTCCTTTCAAAACACACCAATTTACTCTATATTACTTTTTTCTTGTGTTAAGAAAATAATAGCCAAAAGGTCTCAGAAAATTTTAATCACGGAGATTTGAGAGGAAAAGCCTTTGAGTTAGAGAGACTTTTATGCATTCTTAAGGGAAATTCGGACAGAGACTTTGAAAAAAATCAACTTATATTGAGGTTCGAGTTATCGAGGTTCAACTGTATTATGATTCCTCCAGGATTAAAAAATGGGATTGACCCTGAAATCTAATGTCAAAGCATAATAGATTTTTTCGAAGTGTGGCAAACCAGACCCTGATACAATCCTCTGAAGGCATTGTGGCGTAGGACAGTTGATGTCATGCTGAGATTTACAGCAAGTACCGAGCAGACAGTAGTTTGAGGAATTAAACGCGTTGCGTGAACACGGCTGTACATTTAATTCCAGAAAATATCCTAACTCGTAAGTTGGCCGAAGAAGTGCGTTTCAGGGGAGAAGAATTTTCAGAATGGAGGGAAAAAGATCCCTTTCAAGCAGCTCAAGCCTAGACAGCTGCACACTTCATTACTTCCCCAACCAACTGAAACGAGTATTTCACGAGGTTAACCTGCCTTTCTGGTCTACCAGTTGCTGCATTGATTTATTGCTGCCCTTAGTTGGGCAAAGTGATTGAAGGTTTCTGATGATTGAAATTAAACTCTCCTTACGCACTGTGTTTCTCCCGTTCAACTGCCTCACGGGAATCGAATTTTAAAATGCTCTCCTGTGTAATTGAATTATAGATTAACTTCAATTTTTTTGGATAATGACTGGGTTTCTGTTTCCGGGTATTCAAATATCCTACATGAAAGGGACAAAGTAGGAGGCATTGATCTTCGTACACGGAAGATGAAAACAAATACTGTACAGTCATTCCCACACATCTTCAACTGGATTGGTCTGGATGTTCAGCAGAAATAATTAAATGGAATTAAATAGGTTCGAAGTGACATTAGGCCACTTTGTTCCCTCACGAAGAATCATAATTTCGGCATCGTAAACCCAATATGAAGAAGAGAGAATAAGACAACGTTTTTCACTCATGAATTGTATCACGCCATATATATATACTTTCAAACCAGGGAGAAAAATAATCGGAAATATTTTGGCAGAGTGTTGAATCACCAGTAAGCTCTCATGGTTCTTTTAAAAATCGTCATTTATGGGTTGAACAGAGCTTCATGATTTTCCTTCAGTGTCGTAGTCTGTGACTGGAGCTTGAATTCATGCATCTTGTTTTTTTCCGCTGCGATTTTATGGTGAGTTTCTTTTCTGTGTAGATTTCAAGACCATGGTTCCTCACGTATTCCCTTTCTAGAAATGGATGATTCTTCGAAGGAGGAACCCCCGGATTAAGTGTAATGCTGGGAGTCAAATAATGGTTCACTTCAGTAATTTATGAAATCGCGAATTTTCGGGGTCGGGAGACAAGGTGGGCTCGACGGAAGGAACAACCATTTCCGAATCGCGAGAAAATATTTCGGCACTTTTTTTAGGTTTTTTCCTCACCTCTTCTCAGCCGTTCAGTTCGACCGTTGGGGAACAAGGTCCTGATAGCTCCAGAAGCCGCCAATGTGAGAAGCAACAAAAGCAAGCCCTCATACGCAGTGACCTCGTTTCCATGGCAGTCGCAACCATGATCTTTACTAGAGCCCGACTTCACGTTGTACCACGAAGATGCCTTCGCGGGACTCTGGTACGACAAGCCAGCCACGTCTCCGGGATAAACCGAATCCTCGAGAAACGAGTAATCAAGCGACTTGGCTTCTCGCACCAGAGCCGGGCTCTGTGATGAACTCAATTGCTCTTTAGCCTGACACACACAGACCGACTCGTTACGCGCCGTCGCGAGATAATTGGCAAGAGAAAACGCCATCGCGGACTAGAGGAATGTTCACGAATGAGGTCAATTATCGGGCACTGAAATTTGGGCTGCGGAACTGAACCACTGAGGAGCTGAGAGAGTCCAGATTATATTCTATATCTGGGCTCTTTAAGCTGGGGGAAGCCATCAAGAAGTTCCCTTTTGGACTTTTTCCAGTCATCAGAATACATCAGTCATAATTTTGGAGAAGTACAAGCAAGCAAAGTGCGAGTACAGTATTAGCGATTTGAATGCTTTGCTGTGTGCTCTTCAACTGAGGAAAATATCCAAAATATGCATGCCGATGAACTAATTTTTTCATTTGGAAGAAATCAAGCAATACATTTCATGTGAATTTTGTCAAATTTTCTGCTCCTACTGTTACTCCAACTTTTTTAAAGATTTTTAAGGCAATTATTCCAGTGACCTGTTTTTGTCTACAACGTCGTGATTTAATGCTTTTGTATTCGAAGAAAGCTCAAGACTTCGGAAAATTGTATCAGGGAGGTTGGAATTCTAATTCTGTAGCATCATACTACAAGATCGAAAATATTCGCGAGTAAGAATCAGCAATACGTCCAGAGAGCTCAAATTAGAATACTGTATTGTTGAAAAGGACGTCTGATTATGCACCTGTTCCTATTTTATTTCGGGAAAAATTCTGGGTTGTCGGCATTTGAGATTTATCTTCAGAAAGTGTTGCCTACTTGGAGGATTAAGGAATGAACTGACCCAGCTGGGAACTTTTTGATGATTCAGGAAGAAGTATGCGATGCGTAAGATCGGGTCAGGTTTTTCTGGACTCCCTTACCTCCTACGTTTCTCCGCCTCCTCCGCCTCCTGCCGAAGATACTGGTGACTCCCGGCGCAGCGGCAATAACAGCAAATAAAATCAGGATGACCTCGAACGGGGTCAACAAGTGGATTCTCCACGGGGAGCAATCGCACGACGACGCCGGCCCAGCAGAGCTGGTCCCGTACCCGGACAAGTCATTCCGGATGCTCGGGTTTCGGGCCCCGGAAATCGCGACAAAATCCGGCGATTGCCGACTGCTCGGCTTTCGTCCGAAAAACGCTCGCACGTCCCGCGAATTCCACGCACTTCCGGCAGCTCGTTTACTTTTGGCACTCACTTTCGGCCCAGCGCAAGCACACGCGAAATCCCTCCACTCGTCGACCTCGTTCGGACTCACGACGTGCAAGGTGGACGACATCTCTAGGGCACTCTGGGGACAGATTTTTTCGTTTCGTTTTGAAAGCTATGGCCGAAAGCAAACCCCGGAAAAAGGCATAGTACCGTGTTTCCCCGACTGGGAACTGACTACGTGTGGCAAAGACCGGCGTGACGCGAGCAGGGAATTCTCCCGTCACGCCGGAAAACTGCTTGTTTTTCCCGCCGGAGAACAAGAGGTAAAACATGAGTTCAACATCTGCTCCAGCCGAGAACTTCAATTCCTTCATAATCCTTCGGCAATACGAAAACAGGTTCGACAGGTTAACAAATTTTCCCCTTTCTTTCCGGTGATTCATGAGGGGAGTTGTGAGTCCAAATTGGTGTGAAAGTGTGCCTTTTTCCAACGGCAATGAGAATTTTACATCCTTGTACGAAAATGGTGAGTCAGACACTCTTTTAACACTACCAGAGAACCCTGATGATATGACAACCCTTTTCTAAGCATCAATTGTGCTGTTGAAGAAGTCTGATGTTGCGATTCAAATCTAAAAGAGTTCACTGTAATTCCTTCCTTTTTTTATTATTCCCTTCCGAATAAAATGTAATTATTTGTATCTTCGAATACACCCTTCCTCGTATGCCTTCACAAATGAATTTATCCTTCTTTGGATGCGTTCAGAAATGATCATTGCTAGTGAACTACTACAATCCAAGCTATTCGAAGGTTATTATAGAAGACGACAAATTTAATCGAAAGTGCGTTAATATTGATAATTATCGTTTTGTGCGGAAAAAATTGTGTCTTTCGTAATCTTTTTAAGTAGATCTGATGTGATCTTGACTACACTATTGTAAATATTTATGTGGGGAGGGCGGGTTGATTTTCTGCCATTCGCGCAAAAATCAGAGATTCTTTCCAGCGAATGACTAATAGTCAATCTCAAGGTTCAGGAGTGCCATTTTTTTCGGAAAGTCTGAGTTACAGCTAGTGAAAGACGAAAAAATTTAATTATTTCAACAGTGTTCCTTTTCTCCCGCAATCCCGGAGTAATATTTTTTATGATGCCGAAAATTAAAGAAATGCAGTACCTCTTTAGGAAATAGCATCACCTGTGGGATTTTTATTTGTGCAGTGAATAAACGACGCTAGAAATCCACGAATATCCCAAAATCAGGTACTGATTATACAATATAGATTCTAAATTTTAAATTTTGCGGTCAATATTCAGCGTAAAGCACTTGCTCTTACACAGACGAAGCATGCAATAGACTATAGTTTGTTCCGAATCCAATCTTTGAACACATCTGACATATACTGTACACACACAAACATATCGAACGTCATTTTCTGTTGTTGTTAACTAATGCACTCTTCGTTGCACAGTTTTCACGACACTTCTCACATTCTCGTAGAACACATGAACGAAAACATTGTATCCTGACATCATCTCAATCAGCTCTTGGATGAGAGCGGCTTTTTTATTTTTCTCCTTCGCTTTTTCACGGTTGATTGCCAGGGAGGAGAAGCTGTCAAGAGTCTTTTACGAAGTAAATTAGTTCACCGTTGTATATACCCACATTTCAGGCAAATATTTTCCTGATTCGGAAATTTAATTTGATGATGACGCGAAAACTACATAGACGGACTTGAGATAATTTTGAACAAGGCAAGTAAACATCATAGAATGGCGCAGAAAACATCCGGCGCAACGACCATCAAGTGCTATTTGCAAACGTCACCAGATTGATGGAGTAGGGATTAATACGTGCCCCGTTTTTTTTTCGGAGACCAGGTTTCGCAATACGGATAAGACACCAACAGAAACTCTCCAAAATTTCGAATTCTCAGCTAGGGATCTTCGCTTCACCGGAAAACACTGATTGGTGATAATTTGCCAATAAAAACAAGCCACAAGGTTCACGTGGATTTTATTCATGAAAAATCTGAAACCCGTCAGGCGGAACACGCGAGGCTCGGGAATGCATTCAGCAGCATCACATTGATGCAGGTCTCCAGTTGTCTTGGAAAAATAATTGTAAGAGAAAAAAAATACGGGGGGCAGGATCAAGTGTAGCTAAGACAAGTTACTTTGATGGGGAACGAGACAGTAATCCGAGATGCAAGTGCGAAGCCAACTGCCTTGCCCCGCGGGCTGACCGCAAGGCCCGACGATTTTTGCGACGAAGCTGGAACAATGACCACGGAATTTGCAAGTTATCTAAATCTTGGACGTCCTCCTCAAGCATGTTTAGGCAACTGTTAATCCAGCCGGCCATAGCGAGCGTGGACCATGCAAAGTTCCTGTTATATTCTATCGCAATTTCAATCGCTACCGCGGCAATTAATACGGGGTTGACTGCGAGTGCCGGGTGTAATCCGAGTTGCTGGGGAATCGTGATATATACGAGCTTCGAGCAATTCCCGTTCTTATTCCTTGCTCGGCTGCTTGATTTTTTTTGTACTTCACTGTCATTATCTGTTTATAACGAGCAGTCCATGACCCTGTCGTTTTTTTTAATGCTGTAATCTGAGCCATAAAAGGATTACGTGGCTTTCGTTCGCAGCGTGAACTTTTTCATCGAACTCAGGACTTGTATTTGCTGTGCTCTACAGGGAATGATAAACACTCTGCTATTAATTCCTGAATCATATAAAGAAGGCATCCAACTAGGTCGATGTCTATATTTGTGCAAGAACGTCACGGAACAAATGTTGACTGTGACGCTGGAGGCTAGTGTTAGTCGAGTATCAAGTAATATTACAAAAAATTACCAGTTAGTTAACTGAGGGCTCTGTTCTTTCTTTGTCCATCGCCTCGATATTCTTGGTTTTTTTCTGTGGCCAAAATACTGCTGATTGGCCTTATTCTGACTTCAGGGGTTGTACTAGAACAGCTTTTTTGCAAATCATTTTGAAATTCGGGTTCGTGCAGAATGCTGGGGTTCAAGTTGTTATGCGTGACTGATGATCATTATTCAAGATTTGCCTCGTCAATAAAATTCGAAGGCATTGATTAAAAGGCTAATTAATGATTTCTACATCAACTTTAGCTTGACTGGTCCTTTAAAAACTATCTGAGTTCCACAATAATGCACGAATTCCTACGAAAATTGTTAGGCAATTATTATAATTTTTTACAATAAATTTAATTACTGAATTAAAAATATTCATTAGTAAAAGTTGCAAGATCTTGATTGAAATACAGTAATATACTGCATTTTCTGTTTTACGTCATTGGACTTTGTTTTTCTTCGAATGAAACTCTTTTAGAGGTTCGCTGAAAACGTCAATCGATTTATCAATCAATTGAGCATCGTAAATGAGAAATGAGCTATTTTCATGCATATTCTCTGGTTTAGTGTTTCCTTCAGTTCAACCGACATTCGATGTGGATGTTTCTGCATTAAAGGTCATATTGCTTGTGATGAACTCAGGTACAGCACAAGAAAAATGTTTTCGCAGGAACATAGTTTCTGAAGTACTGTAAACTGAAATATTGCATGAATTTTTTTTATAAACACTCTAGCAGATTCATTGCATTCTTGTTGACGTTCTGCTTGCATTCTATCCACATATTTCTTCCGTGTGACCTTCTTAAAGGCCACCTGAACTGTCACAAATACTGTACTGTGAAGTGTGCACATAAACAAGACGAATACTGGTACATCAAAGTCATCGCATCAAATTTATTTTCCCGTCTTCCATTTTTGTACCATCTGCTACAAAAACCTATGTTTCTAAGGCGTATCTGCAGGCATTCCTTCTTCCGCGATCATCAGCAGAATTTCCAATGGCAACTACGCTCCATCAAAGCTTATCCCACGGGAGCACTTTCCAAGATGAGGAAACGGGGCACTCGGGTACCCACATAAAGTTATAATTTTCGCAAACTTGATGGGAAGGAACTGATCCAAACTCGTAAAATTTTCAACATCAGCTGATGGTGATTCTGGCAATTTTTCCCTGCGGCAAATTTTGCATATCAGCACATGAGTGTTGAACCTTGGCGTTTTAAAATCGATACGCTCTTCACAAGTCAACCTGATCTATGTACAGTATACATTGTTTGAGCTAAATTTACAATTTTATTTTTTTAAGTAACGCGTTAAAGCACTTCGATGATTCCCAAATTTCGATCAACAAACACATGCTTTTTATAATGTCTTCATTTATAAAAAAATCAACATGTATCTCGAAACTGTGTGATATGGGATGACCGCCTATGAAGTTCCTTCTTTTTTCATCAGAATTTTGCTTTTCATTTCTGTCATGAATTTTGAATTCTTATTGAGTGAAGTTCTTATTCTCTGTCTCACTTTAGCTGAAATTACGTACAGGACTTCGACCATGTCTTTTCCACAGACGAAAGCAGCAGTGACTAGTATATCTTAATTTATACATACAAGTACATTTTGTTTCTGTATAGTGAGCAGCACGTGAGAAATGCTTGTTTTAATGCCACGAAATGGCAACTTCCGATGTTTATCCTTGTGTTTATTTGGCACAAGTGATGAAGGCGATGAGAGTGCTAGTCCTGTCAAGACGACTCACTGTATGTTCCCCGAGACGGTCGTATGTCATGCACGAGCTTACCAAGTGATATTTCAAGTGTAGAAAATTGCAGAGGCTTCTTGGGGAGAGGAAAACATACGAACGTTTCATGAAATCGAAAATTTCCCACGCTCTGCAGTAATGAATTCGGAGCAATGGCACGTGAACAACGTGTGTGATATTTCATCGCCTCGAGAGTTGGAGCCAATAAAGGGAGACAAATAGCCATGAATTGACTGTCAACTGACGGGGAAAAAATCACATGTCTTATTGCTCGATTGTTTCCACTCGAACTGACATGGAACTGCGAATTCGCTATGATTTAAAGTATCAGAAGACAAGGGATTCCCAGTTTCCCTTGTCGTGCAAGTTATTTCGGCCTGCGAGCAGAACGATAACAGGTCGTAATTTCACGCTGTGCTGGTCGCGCGTAAAAGGCAACCGAATATACGTGAGAACAACCCGGGCGTTTGGAACTCTGAGGCTTTACCCGGAAATGCACTGAATTTTACACTCGATTTGTCAAAGAAATTCACTAGCGCAGTCCATTTTGAAAGCGCATTCATCAATCTTTTTTTTCTATTCCCTACAATGGGAAATTATGACGCTGACAATGCATGTCATTGTTAATGTTTCAGTCAGTATATAGCATTGATCTTTCTTTCGCGAATGTACACTTTTTTCATTTTTCCAGGAAAGTTTTATTCAAGATACTTTAAAACTCAAATTACTGTATCATACTCTTGATCGAATAAATCGGGCATCCAATACAAACTTGCCAACATTTTTATGCAATTAAAGGAACCATGTGGTCTGGATTCTTCGTGATGTAGATTGAGCAGTTTTAGTTTACTTTGAATGATGACCACATGTGGCCTAACATGTTTCGGCATCGTCGAAAATATCAAACATAGCAACTAAATAAGAAGTACGGTACTTGCAAATTAGGTAATATTTATGACAGTAAATTCAATGTTGCGTCTTTTAGAAGCAATCTTTGACAGCATTACGGGGTCCGGTCAGGTGAGGCTAATTTTCCCGTTAATATTTTATGAATGAATGGATGAATGAACAGAAAGCTTCAATAGTGAATAATATTTTATTCACTATTCCACGAAGATTAACGATTTATCTTCGAAATAACGAGACTGCTGAAACATTAAAGTACTTAGCTATTATGTATCTCGGCTTTGATGCGTTGTGAGTCGGTCAAGCATTTCTGAATTCAAATTTATCGGGTGAAAATATGACATTATTTGTGCCATTAGTTGCATTTTTTATTTATGCATCATTCACCCATGATTATTTAGGGTAATTTACTTATACAATTTGCGGGGACTTTGGTGACAATGTAATTTGCATTGCTGAAATATTGCAGTGCGCATTCAATCATCTGAGTTCGATGGTACTCGTTCATTTGTTCAACGGAAGCCGAATCAGACCAGATGATTATACTGCAGTAATTTGATTATCAAGCAGTACGGTAGTTTGAGTAGTTCTTACTCTTGGAAACTCCGACTTGAGCCCCTGAAAGTTACCCGTAAGCTTTTAAAATCGTTATTCACCGCTGAATTCCGATTTTTTTCTTTCGCTGCGAGAAATATGCAATAATCTCCGAAAGGCTTTCCAGATTCTATGCCGTTTTTTGCTTTACAGCGCAAGAAGGCAAAAAATGAGCGACTTTTCACAAAGATTCCACTTTGTGCTCTTGAAGAAAACGTTTTTATGCATCAAATATACGACAGAAGTGAATGATACTCGAATTTTAAAATCCTTTATCGTAGTCTGGTCTTACCGAGCAGATGGTATATTCATATAATCTAGAACCCCAGAATAAGATGGCATTCCTCCGAACAACCTTTAATATCCACTCGAAAGTGAATGCTGAATAATCTTCGTTCCTAACACCTTTCATCTTTGCGAACAGAGTTTTCCTCATATCAGTCATCTAATCCTATACAGTATACTACTTTTCTGAATGATACGGTGTCATTTCCAAATTCACACTACAGTATAAGTTATTACTTAGGATCACAGGTTGATTAGGATCACATGTCAGGGAATATCTGCAAATATTATTAATTAATAAGCATAACACGCATTGATTCAATGTGGATGATAAATGAGTAGTACGAGACGAAAAAGCAATGAATGTAGGAACATCTCGTTGAAAACACGAGAGCGGGACATAGAAAGAGTTTGCGAGCAATTTACCGGGCTGCGAAAGTTTTCTTCGGGAACAAATCCCTCTCGAACTGCTGAAACATCATCTCTCTGCCATTCCTCGTTACACGCACTTTCGAGGACGAAGAAAAGTACTGTACGAATAAAAGGGTTTCCGACAGAAACGGGAAAACATCTTTCTGAAACGTTAGAAAAGCAGGTGTGTTTTAAAAAGTATTTGTTTTAAGATTATTTTTATTAATACACGGCCATTGCGAGTAAGTATCGGCTGCTATCTTTATGATGATTCATGATGCATCAGAGAGTTGCAATTTTCTTGAATATGCTGTAATTGATTGGGAATAAACAAGCTAGAACTTGATGCGGGCTTGTCTCAAAACATAATCAAAATGGCTTTATCGACCTGAAGGTATGAAATTATAATTGTATACTTGCAGTGAAACTTTCGCATGCAGGACTACCTATTCGGCGAGGCAGAACGGATGCTTTTATTTATTAAATAGTTTGAAACACGAGCGGGATTTTCGGGTCCTGTTTAAAATTCACTGCTTCTAATATTTTAAAATTCCTGTTTTAAAATATTAAAACAGTATATGTTTTAATGTTCGCATTTTGAATAACGCTTTCCCATAGACAAATGGGAACATATTTAATTCATTCACCTGTTCATCAAAAATTAGAAAAAGTCCCTCGAAAAACTGGATTATTTTTTTCTCAAGTTACGGATACACAGAAAAATAACTGTACAGAATAAATTTGCAGGGAATCTGATCTTTGGCATGAAAGCAGGTTCGGAAGAAAAGAAGGACAAGTACTGTACAAATAATGGAGAACACACTAGAACAAAAGAAGCAGCCTGTTTGGGATTATGTATTGATTTGAGTAAATTTAGAATCATCATTTTGTG
The DNA here is from genome assembly GCA_905338405.1 of Notodromas monacha. Classification (NCBI taxonomy): domain Eukaryota; kingdom Metazoa; phylum Arthropoda; class Ostracoda; order Podocopida; family Cyprididae; genus Notodromas; species Notodromas monacha. The sequence goes on from CAJPEX010000747.1 coordinate 74,169, forward strand.
AATATAAGCAACAGTTCAATGTGTTGAAGAGGTAATAAAATCTCGAAAAATAAAATTGTTGCATTTTTCTAGAAATGTTATTGGCAAAGTGTCCCTTACATCTTGATACATTTCCTTAGTATTTGTGTGAGAATATGTTTTGAGTGTCACTTTTCCCAAAGCCGTATCGTGTGCGTTTGTCGGCACCCCACTGCACTTCTGCTGAATTCTTGAGAAAAGAAACGAGCAGGATTTCCGTCTACTCCGGAAAATGAGGTCAAGGGTAGATTTCTGAACCCATCTCCCAGATTATTCCTACATTCTCGAAACGTTTATCATTGGTGCGGTATGATTATTCGGAAGTGCGTTCACTGAACCGGGCCTTGAACTTGCCAAGTGAGACCAAGGGGGGAAGTTATTGGCACGACGACGCGAGGAAGTAAATCAAACTTGCGAACCGCATTGCACCGCACCGTGACCACGCAGCATGATAATTCCGGCCGGAGTTGACCACTGTGACCGGGAATAGGATCTAATCTCGAATTTCATCCCTGGCCCGACTTATGCGTCCGTTAATCTGGCCAGGCGTGGGCACGCGGCCATGCGATGTTCCTGTTACATTCTGCCGCGATTCCCTTCTTCGCATGGTAATTAATTCGGCGCTGATTACGGGGCTCGCGGCAATCTTGTCTAGGAACGGCTCCATGAAAGACGTGGCATAATACAGGTGTACTCTCTCTACAAAGAACTTGGCTGAAAAGACATTCTGTGTGTTATTTAAAAAAATTTGGGTCACAATAAAGGGTTCTATCTGCATGCTATTTGGGTTCTCTACAGCAAAAATCCTCTTATAAAATTTTTTTTATATGATGGGTCCTCAGCAACAAAATTCTTCCACAAACATGTTTTTATAGTCCCTTGAATTTCAGTTTGGTGAGAGTCCTAACAATGGATTGAGTTCAACATGCGCACAAGCCGTCAATCCGTGCTCCGCGGAGCCCTAAAGGTTCAGCATACCCTTCGCAGGGGCTCCGTGACAAAAGAAGAAAAAGGTATAAGACTCATCCACTCAAAATTGAGTCCAACAAGCGCAAAGGTTCTCAATATGTGCTCTGTGGAGCCCTGAAGGTTCCGCAGCATGCGCTTCCTCGGGGGCTCCGTGAGGAAAAATAATTCTTTTCTTTTTCTCGTGCTGATCAGTTCGGCGCTGATTTCGAGAATAGGTGCAATCTTATCTGGAAACAGCTCGATGAAAGACGTGGTCTCATGCAGGTGGACTCTCTCCTCAAATATCTAGTATGCAATGACATGTTCTGTAAAATGCATATTTTTTTCTGGTCCCAAAGGGTTCTCTCCCCATGTTCTCCCAGTGTCTCTACAGAATTCTTTCTACGACGAACTTTTTTATGGTCCCTTGAATATCAGTTTAGAGAGATCGAGTTATAACTTGGTATAGAGTCTAACAAGGAAAGCAAGTTCTCGATCTGTGCTCCGCGGATCCCTAAAGATTCCAGCAAATGCACATCACAGGGGCTCCATGCGAAAAAAAAATGAGAACTCCCGTGATGAATTTTTGTCATGGTAATTAATTCGGTGCTAATTGCGGGGCTCGTGGCAATTTTTTCGATAAACTGCTGAATGAAAGACGTGGTATTATAAAGACTCACTTAATTGGGATAGAGTCCAAAAAACGCGCAGCAGGTTCTCTATCTGTGCTCCGCGGATTCCTAAAGGCTCCACGTGCATTTCTCAGCAGGGGCTCCACAGAAAAAAATCCCGGTGATTCCCTTTTCTCATGGCAATTAATTCTGCGTTGATTATTATCAATCTTGTCTAAGAACTTCACGAGATGACGTGGTGAGACTCACTCGAGATGGATGTCAGGCACACTGTACGCCGAAGTACTCAGACTGATGAAATAAAAAAGGCAATGACCGCTATACGCCCATGACTGAAGAAAAGGATAAGTAAAATCCTGGATGCGTGATACATACAAAAATCAGACGAGCTCCGTGATAAAAATTCGTTTTAGAAATCTTTCCGCGATCCAAAAAGTTTTTAAAATTCGGGAGTTCTAAAAAGATTCATTCAAAATTCTGTATGCAGACGTTTCGAAGAACCGACACTGAACTAGAGACTTGAAGGTGCTGATTCCATAAGAAACTTCAACCAAGTTAAAATATCTAAAGTTTCCCTCTGGCGTAAGAGGGTTAGAAACTTGAGCAAACGCTCCGCTGATCGTCATCCGTCGACCCTTCCTCGAAAAGCTCAACATTCGCTCAACATTGAGCTCAACAAGCTCGAGATTCGCTGCTTATTCTTGCCAGAAGTTCACATCCTCGTTCCATCTATCCAGTTGCTTCATTCACTCCTCTGTAGATGTTGGGAACTGATGAACTCGAAAGGAATGCTGGCACACGACAGCTGGACAAAGTATATTTCATGCCTTCATGATTTTGCAACCGAGAATGGCAGAAAAACAAATGATTTTGAAATGCCGATTCGAAATTGCTCCGGTTCATCCTAACGATCTAATGTAATTTTGTGGATTTTATAAAGAATACTCGCCCTCAAGACTAAATATTTTTTGTCCTCAACGAAAAACAATTGGTCATTTCTCGTGTGCTAATCGGCGGGGTTTCAACGCGAGACTTTAAGTTACGAATAATAATTTTAAACAGAGGCAAACTCTTGCATCAGCTTGTGATTCGAGGATACTAGCTCAGATGCAATAATTTCTACTGCAGGTATGAAGAAATACTATAGGCAGCTCTGAAATGCAGAATTATTGTAATTTTAAATTCTGGTCAATCAAGCGCAAGAGCAAAATAAATGCAAGAAAAACAGGCCAAATGTACAGGAGAACTCGGAATCCTGAGAATTCTGTGAGCCTGAAAAACTGTACTTGCATCACATGCTGAGGAAAATATGGTGAAGGATAAGCTAAACACGAAAATCCGTAAATCTGCAGCTATATTTCGTCTAACAGGTTGAGACAGTTGAGATCACAATCCATGAATACTAAGTCAGTAAGTCACACACGCGTTTCAAACATCGCAGAGGGGAGATATGAAGTTCTTTCCCATCAAATATAGACACAGAAAAACACCCGGTCTCGACAACCATGATTTGCTCAGTCTTCGAATTTCTCTCCGACCAGAAAGTATGAGCTTCGCTGAGGTATACATCAATTATTTCAAAATTTTGTTGGGTTCTATCCTGATTATTTGATCTTTTCTTCTCCATCGACGTCATTTTCGAAAGCCGGTGTGATGAGCCAGTATGTCCGCAGGTCACCTTTACCCTGATAAGAAATATATAATTAGTACGTTGAAGACACGACTCTATGTGCATATGATACACTTGATCTTCAAGAAAACACATTGTTCTTATCAGCATTATCACATAAATTTTCTTCCACGAACGGATAATGATGTAAATTCATTTAACTTTGTAGAACAACAAGAAGAACTGCCATTCATTATAAGTGCTCGAATTCGATGCGCAATGCACATAAGACGAACCTCTATCTTTCGTGGCTATAATTTTTAAACCAATGCAGTTTAAATGTTTCAAGTAATGCGTTCAAAAACTAATCTTTCAGATGAGGTTCATGTCACGTTTTCGTGAATTCCGCTGTTTTTTTTTTGTATGTGGAAGAATATTCAGCAAGAAATAAAAATACCTTGACTTTGGTCAGTCCTCGGTATTCCACGTTAAACTCCGTTTCCTCCAGGAATTTCTTGCATAGTTCAGACACATGTACTTTTCCTGGCTAAAATTGGACGAAAAATAGTTCAAAATTTCAAAGTTAACTGTCAATCACGATATTGTCAAGTTGACAGACGTAATCCACTCGTTCAAATCGTACAAGTTTCTATTTGCGTTTTAAGAGCCCCTCGACAGTTGCACACAGTTGCCAAAGTTTGTGGAGAACTTCCGAATGAATTTTATGGAAGAGTGCTTGTGACATATACAGATCATTTATACTCATGTGTAATAAATGAGGTACTGTGTTTAATTGTAATAAATATTGTTATTGTTAATAAATCATGTATTTTTATCAATATACGTTAAAATAAGCTGCATTATTCATCACGACGTTCACGTATACTTATACAGGAATAAAAACGATGAATTTAAAAAATCCCGTTGTCGCACGTATTCAGACGATTGAATGACATTGACGGAAGTTTGTATAAATTTATTTTTGTGACGGGAGTTTAGGGAGAATAGATGGAATGAGCAAGGCTTTTTGAAGAAATATTTGTCTCGTTTAAAATCTATAATAAGCACGAAAAATTATTCTGCAACAGGTACATATGAGCGAAGCAAACCTTTTATTTATCACGTAAAGATACCATGGCAGTCCCTAGCTTCCATCGGATAGCAACCTATTCGCACAGCAACCTGAGCCTAAACCCTTTCGTTTTTGGATGCCCAGCACCCAACTTTTACTAGTTACCCGAGGGTCAAGGCATTGTGTCAAGGATGAAAATCGAAGAAAGTGTGTAAGCAGTTGTTGCCAGAATAATTTTGCAGGAAATATTGCTTTGTTGTTCGAAATGAAACAGGTTATTTTATAAGGTTCTTCCTCATTTCCAAAAGAATAACTTTCGGGCACCGGATCAGCAGCTCTTATTTGATGGGGAAAAAGTTTATATTCGTTAAATCTTTTTGATTATAGGGGTCTTCGTTTTATTTCGAACGCATTCAGGTCGTTAACCAGGGTATCAAATTATTTTTTTATAATTTGCCCGACGAATTCGCACATCTGAATCGTCGCTAGCTCAAATTGGCGGTTTAACATTGTGTGAAAATAGGGGTCGGGGGAGAATTATCTCCAAGCGTAACCGAGGGGTAATCAAAAGCTTCGGCTGCTGATTCCAACTGGAAACCTACATAAGTCAATGCACATCACTACTGGTGGAACTGAAAATCCACCGAGTAGTAAACCAAGGGGTTTCGCATTCGAGGAAAAATATGTTAGTTTTGAAGACTTTAATGTAACTCAGCTATCATGCTGTAACATGTATATAACTGGTGATACATGGTATCATCAACTCGAAAGCTTTCCCCATCAAGTCTCCAAAAGTCGAATTTTCTGGAGACCTTTTGGCTATCTTTTTTATTGACGTAGCGAAGAGAGAAAAAAAAAAAGAAAAGGTAACTTGATGCAGTTTTAACATGAATTGAAAGATTAATGGGGAAAATATACCCTGGTGGCCTTCAACATGCAGTATATCCGCATCCAGCTTTCAACTCATTAAGGAAGCATTTAAAGGTCCACTTGATTATAATTAAGATTTCGTGCAATCCCCCCCCCCCCCGCAACACAAATGATTCTTTTCCCAACTCGAAATTGTTTACTGGTCCCTTGAAGTTCAACTTGAAGAGGTTAAACTGCATTGAGAAAACCCTGAAACGCGTAGCATTAATTGACAGCGGAAAAATTACAAAATATTTGATACGCTCTTGAAATTCGATTTACGCATCAATTCACGCAGAAAAGCAACAAGATTCCTTTTAATATTAAAACTTATGATGATTAACGATGCCGTTAGCAGCAATAGGAATGACGTGCATGCATACGTGTTCTGGATGAAGCAGCGTATAAACGATCAGATTGCGAGCATGCTTAATACGTGAGACATGATCAAGAATATTTGAAAAAGCTTACAAGCCAAGCTATTGTCAGATCGAAGGTTCAAATTGACTTATTGCGACATAATAAGGGATACACTGTATACTGGGGGTTGGGTTCATCCAGAATAACTATTAAAATTAGAGAACTGCATCATGTTGTGATGCGAAGATAATTTTTTTTAATAAACTGACTTTTTTTTCGCTGAAAGCTAGCGAATGAATTCTCGGAAGAACTGCCCAGAGCTGATCGCAACCTTTTCAGAGAAAAAGGATTAGTTCCTGATTCGGAAAGTGCAGTCTGGGCAACAGCCTGGCCACTGAAGCGTGTTCACAGGCCAACACGCGTGGCGCTGTTGGAAATTACGTAGACTGGTAGAGTCTTCTCACCTAAGCGAATGGAGCATTGACTATACGCATCAGAGCTCGTTCGGATCCTGTGCATGTCTTTAAGCATAGCAATGGCGACGCGAGCCGAGCTTGTGGCGTGTCGAGCGTTCGGGTCCGGAGCACCTGAGACGCACATGTAAATCTGTCCGATCGTTTCCACCTGAGGAATAACCGCGAAAATACCACGTGTAGTATTTTCGTTCCGGTCCCTTCTAGATATGAAATAAAAGCCACTGCATATTGTATGAATGGAACACGGTCACTATTTTTGTTCAAGAGCCCAACAGTCGTAAATCTTAGCACGAAACTCGTACGCTGCTAAGATTAGGCAAACTACTCACGGGCTCAAAAAATTACTGACACGAGTATTCTCAATTCTCAGGTGAATAATTTTGTTGAGCATCCGCATAAGGATTCTTAGGTGAGTTTCAAGTGCCAGAACACCCATTTTTGAAAAATTTTGAGCATGGGTCAAATTACTCGAGATAAGTGCGGTGCTGCGGGAGCCACTGAAATTTCACGCAAGAAAGATCCCGCGTGAAAGACCCGAACTGTGATAATAAACTCCGCGAGGATAATATTCAATTCACACACCGTGTCGAAAGTTTCGCAGTTGCTGAATTTTTACACTGTACAACTAAAGATCAGTATGGTATTTTATTGTTCACTGTGATCAAACTACCGTTTCCAAACAAGGAACGAAGTTCGCTGACGCGGAGAAACGTTTGGTGCCATTTTCCTCGTAACTGAGCACGTAGTGCGCACTGTGTTTCGCCTAACGAGGCCAATTAATTTGAAATCAACGCATTGAATTCTGACGAAAATATTCCTTTCCACTAGGTAGGATATCTGGCATTTAAATAAAGGGAGGGTTTGCATCAACGGATGAATTCGAGTCATCGCAAGATCTTGAAAAATGCCCTCATTCTTTTGGAAAAGAAAGTTCGCAGAATTTTTCGCGATACATGCGAAAAATTTTAATGCAGAACATAAATGCTGCATATTATATAAACTGTTAATGGAATAATTAACAAGTGGCAACTGTATCTTTTGACACATTGATGTATACCACGTTGAAAATTTTCTAAATTCCAAACCTTGAGCTGAGAAAGCGACAAAGAGGATTCGGATTTTTTCAGGTAATATAATTGTAAATCGCGTATGCATACATTTTGGGCATTTTGATAATAATTGATATTTTATAATTGGGTTCTTTGATTATCGCACATCTTTCAAAGCTCGAAGTCTCTCAACGCCACTTGTGGAATTCAAACTTCGCTCGAATGCCACCATTTGTGTGGATATTGCATTAGTTAGGAATTCTGATTGTAAAACTGACTTCAATATGTTTTCACGTGGCAATGAATGCGAAACTAGATTTTAAAACTCATTTTGAAAATGTTCTCATCAGACCATTGGTGATGCCTGCGTATCACCATGCACCTACATGTGCCATTATAATTGGAAATTCTACTTACACTAATATTTTTTCTTAAAGCACGAGTATTCTGAGAATGAAGGATCGATTCGGGACATGATAAGTACTGCTGGTACATGGTAGGTACGCTTGGTACCAAAACGTGGTAAGAAAATTATCGAAATATGACAGTGATCAGGAATTTTGACAGATATGACGTAGAAAAATGTACCTTATACACGTCGTGACGATCCATGATGGCATCGAAAGCCGAAAATACTGCGTTCATGCACGTGACGATTTCCATAGGGGCCATCGAATCCTGGTTCGCCATGATGAGTTCGGAAAATATAACCGTGACTTCTTCGATGGACTGAAACGAGAGAAGTACTGGGATTAATGTTGATATTTTGGAGCTGATTTTTTTTAAATACAGTATATTTCGAAGAAAGCTGGTGTGATTTGATGGGGAGGAAGTTCATCACGCTATGGTGCTTCGTTAATAAAATGGACAAGCCCTGTCAATTTCGCGTGATTCTAATTCCTCACGCGCAGAGAAAAATGACATCCCACTGTATGTCAGTTTAATGTCACGGAAAGACTATCAGGAGTATGGGGTCGTCTGGAATGGGGGACAGAAAACATGTCACATAATTCTCACCTGGCAGGTCGATATGGGATCTCCTCGCCAGGAGTCAAACAGTCGGTGCCAAACACCTTAGTACCTTATGTCGTTAAGTAGCGGAGCAACAAAGGTGACCAGTTCGTTCAAATTCGAAAGAAGATTAGAGACTGAAGCGAGGAGAACAAAGAGGAACGTCACTTCCAAGCTTTATAATTTTCCATAAAAGTGGAAACTTCAGTGAAAAACACTCTCCAACGACTTCATTTTATTTTAAAAATAATCCTTGAAGTTGCAGCGTAATTCGACACGGCACACGTCTCCGAAAATCGGCTGACCGGATGTTCAGCGGAATATTTTAATCGACGCTGAATTACGAGTAGAATTTGAAAAATCAGACATAATCAAGTAGAAGACAGGTTGCTTTCAGAAAAAAAGAAATCGGTCCAAGTCCAAATGTATTTTTCAAGAAGCTCAACTTTTAAATAAAATTAATTCACTTCATTGAAGCCCATGTGCGGAATTTTCCGCGGCCCTGCTTTGAAACGGGGCACCAAAACGAAAACCGAAAAAGTAATTTAATCGGTGCATCTAGAGATGCACCGAAACAAACGAGAGATAAGAAAATCCCCCAAAACTGG
>CAJPEX010000748.1:0-82747 GCA_905338405.1 Notodromas monacha
GATTGCAAACAATGAGTGGTTCAACAAGTGGCAGCACTTACCTATAAAAAAGAGAGGTGATGAGTATGATGCACTGAAGAAAGCATTTGGTCAGAAGATATTGGATCAGGCCTTGGAATTGTTTCCTCAACTGAAGGTGACAGTCAATTCAAAGTCAATTTGGTCATTGTACTATTCATATATGTATATTTTTTTACAGGACCATGTGGACTGTGTTCTCTGTGGTACAAGTGCTTCTGCCAACTATTACTTCAACAGAATTGCTGGAGGAGGAGCTAAATTGGACAACACAAGAGCCAGAATGTCCCTGGAAGCATCTGCCAAAATGAGAACAGATACTGGAATTCCAGGTTTTTCAAAAATTTTCAATCAACTTTTTTTATTGTGCATATATTGATCATAATATTTGTCATCCATACAGGATTGTATTTGACTGGGGAGGACACAGTTGCAAATTCAGTGGACCTCAGCAGCTCAAGCGGAGTTATCACTGCATCTGAAATTCTGGGAAGGAATCTTGTTCTTGAAGCTCTATTTTGGCAAACTGTTGGGAATCTGAAGAAATATGTGTTTGGCTCAAACACCATATATTATTAAAATGCTTTTTTACATGCAGATTTGGATTTCATTGCATAATTCCCAGAAACATATGACCATGCCTCAAGTTTTGACTCAATAAATCCAATACTCAGTTTAATTTTTGTAATTTGCATACAAATTTAAACTGAAGTGAAGTAAGTTGAAAAACTAAAAAAAAAACTTTCCCAGTTTTGGGCATGTGACTGTTATAATTGACCTATTTTCAGCTCATCATTTACTTGAGACTTTCATTCCGCATGCATAACCATAAACCATGTACAGTAAACAATCCATAAGCAATCACATTGTATGAGAGTCAATAAAAATGTTCTCTAAATGGCTGCTTCTGCTCAAGTTGTTGTTCATCATTTCAGAATAACATTCTCAAAGTAACTTTTGTCAAAATAAGTACAGTGTCTGAATTGAGTATTTATTGTAACGTTACTTTATGTCGTCAAGACGTTAACTCTATTCAGAGTAACAACTTCAGTATGTAAAACAAAATTGAAAGTTATTTGTTCTCCTTATATAAGGATATGTTGTCATCTGATATATTTCCAGTGTACTGCTGCATTTATAAATTAGACAAATGCCTGGGCCTTAACTTATAGTAGAATCTTCTGAGAATAGAATCCAGTCTACTTTATGAACTTTTGGGCAGGGAATCAACAAAGGGTAAGGTAAATGGGAACACAGACAATCAGCTGTTAGGTGGCTAGATCCTCCTTATTGTAGTTCCTCAAAGCCTTAGTTTATTGAACCAATATAAACAGGAGAGTGTGGACACAAATGCAGCAATCCAAACCTAGCAGAATCTTTCAAATCCCCTCTTTTGGAAAATACAGTCTTTAAAAATGCACAATAGTCACACACATCAATGAGAGAATCCTTATAGGTCCTTCCTCTGATGGCAGATGAGAGCTTCAAGTGAAGTCTTCCTGCCAGTCTTTATTCTTCCTTCTTTTGTTTCTATCTTGTCATACCATGGTTTGCTGTATTGCAGTAAACTGATCATGTGGCAGAACTTCCACTAATACCCTCACATCTGCTGCCACATGCTTGGGTTGTGCCCTCTGGCAAATTCATTTGCCTATGTGGCAGCATCTCCTGGAACTCAACATAAACCCTCCATTTGTGAAAATTACTAATGAGCAGAGTAGAAAAGAAAATGTTGGAGCTGACAAATATATAATTACCTGAATGCAACATCATTCCTCCAAAAGGCACAAAACTATGTTCTGGAAAGTCTGCAAAATGAATTCAGCAAAAGGAATTTTTGTGAGTTGTGCAAAAATAAACTCCATCACACGTAGTAAGGGCAATTTAACATGGAACTTGAAATGGGTTTTACATAACTTCAAAAATGTTTTCCTGACTCAAAAGTCAAAATATGCCATGACATTCCAGAGACTTGCATAATTTATGAGATCCACTCCATGATTTCAATCTCCTTGGTCATGATGATTTCTCCAGATGATAATGAGAATGGGCTGCATTCTTTGAGCCCCTCAGACGTCATTTGCCAGATACAAATATTTCTCAATGTGAAAATTCAATGAAGGCAGTAATGTTCAATGCAACTGAAGATTGTACAAGTATAGCTTCTATAGTACATTGGCCTGAAATCATGACTATGGTGAAAGTGCTGAATGTTACATTTTAGTACTGTATAACAATAATACAGTATATAATCCTGAATAATTACTCAAAGTTCAATTAGCTTAGAACAGTCATTAAATTGATGAAAATATATAAAAATTGCAAACTATGAAATGGCTTTCATATATGAGTCAAATTTCTTCTAAAATGACTTGAAATGCTGAGCTTTGAGGCAGGGGTTCATTGGCACAATTGAGTTTGTCACAACTTTTCAAAACTAATCAAATATAATTTGTATTGCATTTCATGTCCTGTGTAAGAAATTATTGACCAAAAGGCCTCAGAAAATTTAACTTATGGAGGGATTAGAGGAAAAGCTTTCGAGTTATAGGGAGGCCTTGCAATGCATTTTGTTTAAGAGAATTCAGACAGGGGCTTTAAAAAATGACTTATTTGGGAGGTATTTGACTTATCAAGGTTTAACAGTATTTTGGGTAGTTCAGGATTTTTAACTGATCCAATTATTCCAGCTAGTTCAGTGCTCTAACTTAACTTGGTTCTTTTTTTAACTGAAAAAGTATTCTTTTTGGGAAATTTTGCATTATTTTGATCTAGCTGTCTGTTACCTCAGTCAATTTACAAAAACATGTTGAGGTCATTGACTGTGTATATATAAACAAAAAAGAAAAATTACATCTTGAGTGAAACTTATTCTCATGCTCATATGTTACAATTTTCATTTGTACCCTTGTTTCAAGGCTGAAAATGTAACTCATGATCAGAATTATGATCATTGTTGATGAAAATGGACCCTCAGAGAAGTTGGAGTTGGAGATTCCAGCCTTATTGTGAGACAGATGGCAGCAGTGCAAAAATATCAGATTGCAGTGGTGCAAAATGATGGCAGAGAAGATTGAAAAGTTCCTGAATAAGATGCTGCCAGCTTATTTTTAAATTTGCAGTGCAAAGAATCAGTGGGTGCGGGTGTGCAAAAAAAACCCTTTCCCAGTTTTGGAGGGAGATTGGTCAAGGCTTTGGTCAAAAACACGGTTGTGATTCTTATTGTGAAGAACTTTAAAATGCAAACTTTTACTCTCCTGCTTTTTAAGATTCATTTAAATTTTATATTTCCAAGTGATGAAATGTTTTAATCAGCTTTTGAATAAATTAGCATGCATTGTAGGAGCAATCTGTAAAAAGCTCCTAAAAGCCGCTTAATAGCTATCAAATGTTTTTCCTTTCTTTTAGTTGGTTCTTATTTTTATTTTCACTTCACACTCTTTGTTGCCTTTATTTCACTCCATGATACTTTGGATTTCAAGATTATTGGAAGTCTTCAAAAGCCGAGAAGGTTTTTGATGCATTATTGCTGACTGATTTGAAAGAATCTGTCAACACAGGAAATTATGCATAAATTCTATGAATAAAAATAATTTTTTATAAGGAGATACTAGCTGCACATCATTGTATTCCCAATGAATCTTTGTTTTTCCAAAAAAGGAATGGGCAAACAAATAATTCAGCTGGGAATATTTAGTCATCAAGATTTAATTCAAGGTAATCATTCCAGGATTCAAAATCTAAAGGCATCATGGTGATTTTGCAAATTTAAGTTCAGGATATATGCTGAATTATTTGGAGCTTATAATATTATTTTCTTTTGTTTAAGGATACCAATTGGAATAAAATGTTGAAAAATTCAATAAATGCATGACAAAGCACAAATAGCAGGAATTTGTATGCTAGAAATTCTAACTGCAACATCCAATTTCATTCTTCTGCAGATGTTGGGTTTCTGCAAGAATGCACAATTCTTCTCTGAAATTGAGAGTAACCTTTAAGCAAATGAAATTTAATATTAGAATGGTCATCAGCTGATGGTCATCTAAGCAGAATAGCATGGGACTAAGCTGAGGTATGATAACTATAGTTATCCAGGGACATCCAATGAATTTTAAATAAATGGTGCTCACTCAGGTTTTACTTTGTTATTGAGGAGCAGGTTCTTTTGCACCTTTTTTGCAATAACAAAATTTTGATCTTCCTCTCCCAATTGAATATCAGATTGTCATGCTGAGTTGGCTTCTTTTTTTTAGGGCAGCATAAAACTACACCAACTGCAGCATTGAAAACAGGTTCCATTCTTCCAGTTCCATCTTTTCCCTCAAAGTTGAATCTTGAAATTTTTTTGTCTAAGAGAAATATGTTACCTGAAGGGAGATGGACTGTCACTGTGGGCTTGCTTGCTGTGATATTATACATTGCCTACATAGTGGTGAAACCAATTTTGAAAGCTGTCTATCTTGCCATCTTTTGCCCAATCTTCTCCACAAAAAGTTTTGAGGTTGTGGACCAGCCTTACCCAACAGACAAGGAAAAGGATGATGTTTTGAATAAAGGTCAGTTGAATGATCCATTTTTTCATGGTGTTTTTAAAAGGTGTGTAATTTTTTTATTTTTGCACAGGTTTCAAGCCTGAAAGGGTGCCCCAGAACCTGGATGTAATTGTGATTGGAAGTGGACCCTCAGGTTTGAATGCTGCATATTTATTGGCCAAGGCTGGGAAAAAGGTCCTGGTGTTGGAGCAACATGACACAGTATGTATATAGTGTAGTGTAGGGGAACCTCTTAAAGGTTCCTTCAAAGACCAGTGAAGGTCAATTATTCTTGTTAACCTGATGATCTTCTGGAACAAGAGGTGGTTAACTTACTCTAAACCAAAAAGAGAGAATAAACTCATAATCTCAATTACTGGTGGCAGTGGTTCCCTTTCAAGTAACAATTCTATTACTATCTCAATTACTATAGGACTAATTATCATGATCTTCATCTTGATTGTAAGTGCTCATGTGTCACATTAAATGTGTATGTGAACAGGCTGGTGGATCCATGCATACATTTATAGAGCATGGGTATGAGTTTGACTCAGGACATCACATCTCTGTTAATGTTGGAAAGGATGGCATTGCCGGTCTGTGTCTAAATGTACTTTTGGATGGAAAAGTGGAATTTGTCTCTACAAGTGAGTATATAAACCTATGCACATTATGTAACCTATTGAAGCATGGTTGTGCAATTTGAAAATAGAGAAATACAGAGATGAGATTGTGGTTGGCTCACCAAGGAATCCCAAAGATGGAGTAAGAAGGTATCTTTTTGAAGCTGAAACTGTGGACCAGTGGAAACACTCCATGCTGAAGTATTTTCCTGGGGAAGGGGAGTTTTTCTCTAGGTAAGAGATTTTTAATCTAATCTTGTATAATTGACTTAGAATCATATTTTGTGCAAAATGCTTGAACTATCTTCCTGAACAATGCATATGGAATAATGAGATTATTGTACAGTTCCAGCAGCTATAGGTATAAAAAATCTCTCTCAATCAAGGTCCCTCAACAATGTCAACTTTTTTCAGGTCCCCATGTTGAATTTTCTAGACTAATGTATTAAAGACCTCACAAACTTGACTCTTCCTTTTCAAGTTGGAGGAATTCTTTACTTCTGAATATCAAAATAGCTTTATGTTCTCCTATACAAGGAAGTTGGAGTCTTCAAATTCAGCTTCCTGTCACCTACCTTCAGAAACACCCACCCCAGAAAAATATCAAGTTCCAGCTTCCAGTAATTTTTCATTTTCATTTTTCCAGAATAAATATTTTATTCTTAACCATAAACCTTCCTGAGTTATATTTTAAACCGGTCCCTTTAAGTATAACTCCAAGAGGATTGACTGTAATTGGGTATTTGACAGTACTGTACATTCAAAAACATATAGATCCAAAGTATTTTGTCAGCCTCATAGTTCTGAGTGTGAATAAGGAGAAGAAGCCTGTCTTGCAAACCCTCTTAGACAAGAAACTGCATTAGTCTGACACCCATTGTTTCAAAAGGTTGGTCAGTGATGTGAAAAGAAGTGTGCCCACATTTCTGCCATTTGTCATAGTCAAGCTCCTTCCAAAATGGCTGGCATTGCTTTTGATCAAGCTGAGGTTCTTTGACATCTTCACAAATTATCCAAAGCACAACAGCATCTCTACAACAGAAATGTTCCAAGTGAGTAAAAAATTAAATTCATTATTTGACTCTAGTTCAGCAGAGTATTTTTGTTGTTGTTGCAGAAAGTGAGTAAAAAACATCCTGACTTGCCTTTTGTCCTCAACCCTTATGCCTTGGACCTGAATGTTGCTGCAGATGAGTTTCCATATTCTCTTTGGACTCTCTCTCAAAAGATATTTTGTGAAGGTTGGATAACACACAACTACTTGCATTATGTCTCATTATTTTGATATCTTATTCAACTTACTTTTTTCAGGCCCTTATTACCCTATTGGTGGTACATCAAAAATGGCTTATTATGCTGCCAAAAATGTGATCCTACGACCCCCTCTCTAAGATCATTCTCGTTTTCAACAGTTTTAGTAATGGGTTCCAGTTTCTCGATAACCTCAGTGACACGTTTTTCCGAGTTGGTGATGTCTACACAAACGTGGGTATTAGTATTCTTCAGCTGGTTAGCATTGTCAAAATCTTGAAATTTAATATACAATTTAAAAAAAATTATTTGTGGCATGCAGGCATTGAAATCACCTTCAAACACTTACTGCCAAGAGCCATAAGTGATTCTTCAGAGTGGTACAGAGAAGCTAAGCCCTTCATGAACAAACCCACTGCCTACTATCAGCTATTTGTTGGGTTGAACAAGACTGCAGAGGAACTTGATTTGCCATGGCAGCCTGTCAGATGTTTCACCACAACCAAGGAATGTGGAGAGGTATATATATATATAAACTTTCTGTGATCATTGCCTCATTATAGCCTTTCTGTAATTGATTTATAATCAACATAAACAGGTTTTCAATGATTATCTGTCCCTATCTCTGGAAGAGGCACTGGAGGTGGACATTCCTGTGTTTGCCCTTTTCTTCAATTCTGCAAAGGATCCCACATTCAATGACAGGCATCCAGGTTTATTTTCATTTACAAATTTCAGCTGATGCACAGTAGAGAATTTTTTACATATTGCAGGAAAATCCACTCTTGAAATCTTCACAATTGCAAACAATGACTGGTTCAATAAGTGGCAACCCTTGCCTATAAAAAAGAGAGGTGATGAGTATGATGAACTGAAGAAAGCATTTGGTCAAAAGATGTTGGATCAGGCCTTGGAAATTTGTCCTCAACTAAAGGTGACATACAGTATAGTCAAAGTTGATTAGCCCATTGTACTCATGGTACATATAAGTAATGTCCTAGTACACCTGACGTAACAAATACCATGTTCACGAAGACGGTTGATGATGAAGTTGTCCTAACGACCTCCACCTTGTTTTAACCTGTTGTGTTCTCGTTCTTACAGGGTGGAAGCATCTGCCAAAATGAGGACTGATACTGGAATTCCAGGTTTTCATCATGTTTAGAAAAATCATTCAATAACTTTTCCTGAATTAGTATACTAAATGAATCCTCATCCATACAGGATTGTATTTGACTGGGGAGGACACACTTTCAATTTCTGTGGACTTCAGCAGCACAAGTGGAGCAATAACTGCATCTGAAATTCTGGGAAGGAATCTTATTCTGGAAGCATTGTTTTGGAGAGCTATTGGGAATGTGAAGAGTTCTTTGTTTGGCTCCAAAAACAAAAATGATTGAGCAACTTCTCATCCACGCAGGAGCTAATATTTGGCAATTCCTGTTGCATGCTGACCATGTCTCAAATTCAGGTTGCACACAAAAACAACTACTGTACTGCACATATAGTGTCATTTTTTTCATTTTGTTTCTGAATTGAAACCATTTGCTGTAAAAGCATTGTAAGATGTTTGCAAGTAATATGTGTAAAATCTTCATAATCATCACTCATATGATGTGCAGCTTATTTAGTCACTTTGGATCAGACATTGATTCCTTTGACGTTATTTTATGATATCCAATACAAAAACGTTGTCACATGACCCATTTTTACTCAATATGCTTACCTGTCTGGTGTTCATTAAATGAAAACATATAATTGTTGTAGATTATGTGTTTTAGAGATTTTAACCAAAAAATCAACTGACAAAATAAATACCTGTGAAAAGTTCTGTAGTGAAATACAGTTCTTCAACCCCCAAATATATTTGGTAATTGCATACATTTTTAAAATTAATGAGATTAAATCTTCATGGTAAGATGGTTAAATCTGACTCTTGAATATCAGTGCTGTATGTAGTATGAGAAAAACCAGAATGATCAGTTAATAAGGAATGTATAGTAGCATACCAGTACAGTATATTCAATTGGAATCCTGGACATATATATACTGCATGGAAGATAATGGAAAATCATTGCATTTAAATTGTCCAAATAAGAAGTAACATAATCCTGAACATGTTTTCACCATTAAAATAAATAAGCTAGAAATGGCCCCATTGAAATTGATTGCTACAGCTGGGCGTGTCAACTGCAATCTATATAATAAAGTGTATACTGGCACATGCAGCAATTGCATCTGCAAATACAATTCCTTGAAAAAGAAAACTTTGAATGGGATTAGAAACATCCCTAAAAGAAAATATACAATACATCAATACAATACAATACAAATAACAAATTGATGCACTGGAACTAATAAAATGTACATAATTGTACTGAATTGGTATAGCATCCAATATGCCAACGCCTAATAATGTTCAACTGCAAACCCACATGGATGTTGTGGTTCTCAATCTGTGTCACAGGTGTCATCCAACATCCATAATAGACCACTATATAAGTTAGTATTCAATGACTTCAATATACTGTACCCAAGTGCATTCAAAACATCAATACAGCTATTAGAGGTAGTCATTTTACAAAAAATGTTTATTCACATAATTTGCGTCATGTTACTTGGATATTCTGAATTTGTTTAATTATTTAACTATTTTGTACCTATATATGTGCGCTGTTATTTGTCCATCGGATCGTCTCCCCATATTGTACACCACCGTAGTAGCATTGCAGTTGAAGTCACTCAATGAAAGCCACTGATGGCTCTGAGAGAGACTGGAGCTCGTATAGGGGTGGCGTGGAAGAGGTAGCCCTGAGTTCAGCGGCGCTGAACGCAACTTGTCCCATAATATCGCATTACGGGCCAAAATATGCTACGCTTACGTGTTCTTACCGGCGAATGTTTTCTACCGTGAATCAGCTTAACACGGTTTATTAGGTCAGTTCTCACTGTGCTTATTCATCAATGCACTGCTCCGAATCTTGTAAATTTGAGTTCAGGTAAATAGGGCTCACGCACCTCCTTCTCGCTTTTACGCGAACCTAAGACTGCAATTGCGGACGGTCTTAGCAAACACCACACTACTCACCTCAAGAAGAGGAAAATGTTTGAAGTTCGAAGTTTCTGAGTGTATTTCAAAACCGTGTCTTCTGGTCTAGTTATCTGTTTCCTTGCGAGAAAAAACCTTTCGAAGTGACTTGCAGTGTGTTGTAAAGTGCTTTTATTATCTTTTGTCGTAACCTGAAGTTTTGTGAAAAATCATAAGAATAGAACCATTGGATGTTCGCTTGCCATTTTCAGTCGATCGTCCTGCCCTTGCTACTGAAAGCTATCGGTTACATCATCCAGTTTAATTTTTTTTTTAATTAAAGTAATCTTGTTCGAATGCTTCTGGGTGACGTTTATGAAGATGTGGGATTGAAATTTGAAAAGGCGGCTGTGTCAATCGAGTTACCAGAAGACCCCCTTTTGTTCATGTGCGTGTTCATTAATTTTTCCAGGTTCAGAGGCACGTGATAACCGCCGGTTTAACCTGTCCGGGGTCAAATCATTCAGGCCTCGATATGACTTCCGGTTCATTGTTAACATGCCTCCACATTTTATCGACGTTTGTGATTTTCGCCCTCGCAACCCGCGATTTCTACTCAATCCTTGGTGTTCCCCGATCCGCGTCCAAGAACCAAATCAAAAAGGCCTACCGAAACCTCGCCAAGGAATTGCATCCTGACAAAAACCAAGGCGATCCGGATGCCCAGCAAAAGTTTCAAGACCTAGGAGCAGCATATGAAGCACTTTCCGACGATGACAAGAGGAAAATGTACGATCGCTGTGGAGAAGAGTGTTTGAAGAAGGAAGGCGGGATGGGTGGAGACGGTTTCGACGCGTTCTCTAGTTTCTTCGGTCATGACTTCGGAGGATTCGGTTTTGATTTCCACGGTCAAGGACGTGAACGGGAAGTGCCTCGAGGTGCGGACATCGTCATGGACTTGTGGGTGTCCTTGGAAGAACTCTATGCCGGGAATTTTGTGGAAGTTGCGAGGATGAAGCGTGTGGTGCGACCTGCGAAAGGTACCAGGAAGTGCAACTGTCGGCAAGAAATGGTCACTCGGTCTCTGGGGCCGGGAAGGTTTCAGATGACCCAGCAAACTGTGTGTGACGAGTGTCCTAATGTGAAGCTAGTCAATGAGGAAAAGCTACTCGAGGTGAGTACAGAGTTCATTATTTTCCTTGATACCAAGTTTCTTTTTGATTGAGATGTACTCAAGGATAGATTCGAAATTTTCTCAAATCTTTGCGTAAACGATGCATGTGTGTTTATTTATCCCTGAAAATCGCACTAATAAATCCAAGCCAAAAAATACAGTCGTGCCTCTTCGACTTGAATTTCAAGGGATCAGCAGAATAAATTTTTAGTGAACAAGTATTTTTGTTAGAAGAAATAATACAGGAAATTGTAATTTATGTCATTTATGGCCTTGAATTGCTTTTTGTTGATCTACAGTCATATGACTTGAACTTCCGTTCCCAAAGCAAACGGGTTAATAACAACGTGAATGAAAGTTTTGCTTAGCTAGCAATAAAGAAAGTAACGAAAAGAGAGAGAACATGGCCATTTTTGAATAGCCGAACAGCCCCCGGAAAATTCGACTTACGAAGGTAAAGCTCTTCAGTTTTCGAGGACTTCAATGCATTTTTTTCTGGGAAAATTCATGCAAGGACTTGTTGAAAAAATTACATTGGGAGGTACTTGACTTGAAGAAGTATCGATGTTGGGTTATGAATGACTTCTAGCGTTGCTTTGCTCGGCTGCCAATTTGATTGTGTAATTGTTTGCCTTAGGTTGAGATTGAACCAGGAATGAAGGACCTCCAAGAGCATCGCTTTGTTGCAGAGGGAGAACCTCACATAGACGGTGAACCAGGTGATCTCATCTTCAAAGTGAGTGTTTTTAAGTCCTTACTTGTGGAATCTTCTAGTGTTTGACACTTGAATAAAGTACTGTATGTACACTGTTATAAATTTCTAATAATTTGTTTCAAAATTGTCTATAACGAAGGTCCACAGCAAAAACGCAGTCGAGTGCTACAAATCTCATCCAAAGGTTGCCAGATCCAGTAGAATTAAATAATTATTCCTTGCAAAAAGGTAAATTTAAACTTAAAATCCTTCAACTAGGCTAAAAAAAAACCATCTTTCATCCTTTTATATATGTACTTGAACCTCGTACTTATAAATTAGATACTTAACTGGACTGGGACTTTATGATACCAGACTAAAACACATATTCTCATTTTTTCACAACAACCCCATGGATTATTGAGCTCAGAAACTTTATTTTTCATTTAAATTCTGAAGAAGAAGGTAGAGTCAAAATATAGGGAGGTACCGTATTTGTGAAGAATCACCCACTCGATTTTTCATGCGCAAAATTTTAAATTCCTTTGATGGATAAATATGAGCACCTTTGTATTTTGAATTGTCAAGATCATACGATTTTTTTTACTAATAATCGGTTTTTCTCAGAAAACTAAGTGACGCCCAACCCTTGCGTCAAAGACTCGTACATCTCCAAGTGCCAAAAGCGGTCAATTTCTTCAATATTTTCAAGTTCTATTCCGAAAGAGCTGAAGAAAAGAATAAGCACTTGACTATGTCAAGACCAATATTTGGTCGCGGACCGAAATATTTCCTGATATAGACGCGAATATGAGCAGAACCCCTAGTTTTTTGAGATTTTAAAATTGGGGAAAAAGGTTTTTCATTCCTACTGGCAGTACTTCATTGTATAATCAAATGTTTGTTATAACGAATGTTTTCCTTTGATTCCTGCGAGTGTGTTCCATGAGATTTAATTTTCAATCGCGGTACTTGAAATATTTTCGTGCGTATATTTATTTGTATTACTCTTGTTCCTTCGTGAAGATTCGAGGGTCTCCGCATCCGAAATTCGAGCGCCGCGGAGACGATTTGTACACAAATGTGACCATTTCCCTGCAAGACGCTCTGGTCGGCTTCGAAATGGAGATCACTCACTTGGACGGACACAAGGTGGCCGTGAAGCGAGACAAGGTAACTTGGCCCGGGGCTAGGATCCGGAAAAAGGGCGAAGGGATGCCCAACTATGAAAACAACAACTTGTTTGGCACCTTGTACATCACCTTCGACGTGTCTTTCCCAAAGTCCGATTTCGCAGAGTCGGACAAGGAGGCGATTAAGAAGGTGTTGAGTCAAAGCAGTGTCAACAACGTTTACAATGGTCTCAGGGGTTTTTGAAGAAAAACAAATTTTAAATTGTGGTGGAATAATGCGTGGTTCTTTGTTGGTTTTCTTTTTATTCGTGCTCAAGTCTTGTGGATGATCTGTGTCGTCTTTTCTATTTCCCCCACTTCGTTGACTGTTTTCGAGAATGTTATTCGTCTCTCTCGTTTTTTTTTTTTTTGCAAAAGGGAAAGCAGTGATTCTAATCTAGGACACATCCTTAAGCGTGAACTCTCACTTAAACACAGGGTTGACCTCGTTGACAAGAGTCCCTGTGCCAGCACGAAGAACCTTCGTAGCGACGGTTCAACTAAAATTAAAAAAAAACAAGAGTAATGAAGGCAGGAATAATCATTTTCCAGTGTGCAGCAAAATTGGGATTCAGTCAATAGCATCACTGCCAATTTGCTTGAAGGGAATTTTTGTTATTGCAAGAAATGGGTATTGAATTGATGCTAAAAGCAAATTAATGTGGAAATTTTTTTTAATGCAGGTACTGTTCGTTGTGGCGTGAATATATTTTACAGAAGCGTCATTGTCAAATTTTCCTAGAGCTTTTTTTGCGTGGCTGCGAAGAATGAACTGGAGTTAAACGTGAGATTAAATGACCAACCTTGAGTATTTTCAAATTGACAAACATCACTAAAAAGGAAAGAACCCTGTATTATTTCACAACTTCGTAGCCACACTTTTAGCCTATAAATAATTTCATGGTACAGTAGTTAACAAATTTTTTAAAGGGCTTCCTTTAAGGATGTCTGAGACTCAAGAATTGAAATTCAGTCTTTCTAAGTTTGGCAGTGGAGCATTCATTTTTTTTATTTGTACACCCTGGGGACAGTTGCTTCAGAGGATTTTTTCGCTTAGTGATGAGTGAAGTTTGCCTTGTGACAACTGCCTTTCATAATTAAAAAAAAGGTTTGTACCGTAAGATCCGTATCGTAACAAGTCAGCTGTATTAAAGAAACGTTTTTTTAGTAGTGGCCAACCTTTTCCTTACAAGGAGCGACACTATGGCTCTTAAAGACACACGTACCAAAAGCGGCAAAAAATGACTTGATGCCTACTTGGTGAAAAAGCTTCCCTTTTATTATTAGAAATTTAGTGATGTATAGTCATACATAACCTCCTTACGATGTACCTCAAAGATCCCCTATTTCATAGTCTTTTTTCGCCGAGACACAACATTGACGCCCAAAGCCTTACCCTTCGTTTACCGGCGAAGCGTCCAAGTGCTTCCGACACTTGAGCGAGTTTCGGCTGATCGAATCTGGAGTGCAGGAACTTGGTGGAGAACAACGTCCCTAGAATGACACCTGAGAAGAAAGCGGAGATGTAAGTGAATTGAAATGTCTTAGTTGAAGTTTGGAATTGTTTTCGAAGGTTGTTGAACCTTTTAATTGAGCGAAAATTGCAGAGATCAAGTTGTCTGAAGAGTCCTTTTGAGACTTGAGGTAATTGCTTGTGTATTTCTAGAAAATTTTGAGCAATTTCCATTCGAAACGTTATGATCTACCCGTTTTCAAGGTTAACAATTGTCAGAGATATTTTGAAATTCGATTAAAATGTATCTTCGCGTCAGTGTGGTTGAAGTTACATTGCGTGCTTCTTGGATTTGAGCCCTTTGTCGATGGAGCTATTCTTCACCCGTGACTAGTATTCAATTGGAAAGATATTTTGAAATTCGATTAAAATGTATCTTCGCGTCAGTGTGGTTGAAGTTACATTGCGTGCTAGAACCTAAACTCGGGAAACAGCTACCTCGATAAGAAGTGGGCACTGATCATAAGTTAACCTAATACAAAAAACGAAGCTTTTCCATCTTCCACCTTTAAATAGCGTCTAGCTCAAGAAAAAAAAAATTTCGAAGGAGTGCTTTTCCCACGCGCGTCGCCGATGGTGTAACGATAACTTTTAAAAATTATGTATTTTTCCAGATGATGACTCAGGCTCACCGATCCACATCTGACCGAAGAGTCGTTGCGAAATCATCACGCAGACGGCCATGATAACCCCACTTGCCAAGCTGATAGCCATTTTCTCGCTGAAAGGGATCTGAACTTGGGTAGCTCCCATTTTTGAGCCAGCTCTCAAACCTGCTCTAATGTCCGGAATGGAACTCGGAGGCGCATAGAGGTTCTTCCTGTCCATAATTAGCTCCTACTAGCAACAGTGAACAAAAGGAAACAACACAAAAACCTTTTCAAATCTCTGTTGCTGCCAAAACTCGTGGATGAGGGAAAGAAAGAGCGCAGGAGCAGGTTAACCGATTCTGCAAAAATTTCCTTCGGAACGTGGGGACTAATGAAAATTCGGAGCTATAGTCGAGGTAAGCGGAAATTGTTTTATGATTTTTTGTTTTTGTTGAGCGGTTGAGCCGATTTTGTAAGTGTTTTAGTGATACGTGCGAAGGGGTTTTTGGAATTTTTGATGGGACGTCTCCTTCAAATTGTTTCTAGCGTTCGATCAGAAAAGGATGGTCTTTTTTGACGCGCTCTGGACTAGATGCACGTGTGATGTTTTTTCGAAAATTGATGAAATCATTCTCGAGATAGGTCTTACATGTTAACTAATGTCTGTAAAATTCAGAAAAAATACCTTGCTTCAGAAGAACCGGTTGGGTACTCGTGCGCCAGCGACATCTGGTAAACTAAAAAGTAAACGCATATTGTGGATACTGTATTAGGTTATCTTATACTGTTTGAACTTTTGCCCGATTCCTTCCATGTTGAGAAATTCAATTTGACCGAATTGATTGGTTCATTGCGAAATCCGTCATGCAACTTTTTCTGTCTAAATCTAATGCTGTCACGTCTACTTCACGATGATCACTGTTTTCCTCGTACATTAAATGCATATACAGTAGATGTCGCTTGAAGTTCGAGATTTGTGAAAGGGATACATGCTGTAATTGGTTAATCCGTATTTAGTTTTGTATTGGGACAATAATGGCTCAATTTTTTTATTTACTGAATTTTTTCTGTTTCTAATTGTGTGAAGTAAAATTTGTTACTCTAAATTGTAGATTTATCATTGAATATAGTGAATGAGGTGATCGTACAATTTTGGATAATTTAGCCCTACCTAAGAGTTGTGTTTTCTCCCTCGAATAAATACACGTGCCTCCACAGTGGTCTCCCAAGGCTTAAGGTTTCCAAAATGGAACAGTGAAAACCGGTTTTCACGTAGTGCTTTAAAACTACGTACCCCTTTGAAACCCTGCTAAACCACAAACACACTCTTCGAAAGGCGGAAGAGGTGATTCAAGGCGGGTGGGGAAGAAAGACTGACGGACAGGCAAAGAGACAAAGTGTCAGGCGGGCGCACTTTTGGCTGCATTTAAAATTAGCGGGATTGCGTTTAGTGTGGTCGCGAGCGTCCTTCAAAGCGGGTTCTATCTAGGAAGACTTGGCTGCATAACGATTCTCTTAGTTCCGTAAATTTATCTATCACTTGTATGGTACGTTAATTCCTTCTACTGCATTTTGTTTCAGAAAGAGAGAGTTCAATTGTTTTCTTTCTCTACCGACCAAAAATTACCCTCCTCCTCAAAAACCGTTGGACACGCACCGTGCAGTGCTGCTAGCTCTCACGCACCGAACGGGAGGCCTCCTAACGGGGAGGGTGGAGGAGCAAGAGAGTACGGCGTTCTCTCTTCATTCCTCGATGAGACTTGGTCGGTTCATGTTCTCCTGCGTTTCCGTGGTTTGCGAAATGTGACGCGATTTGATGGTTTCGCTCTTTCGATTCGACTAACGTGTGCGCGTGACTCAGTGCTTCTCGTCCATCGAATTTGACTCATTTGTAAAGCTTTATGATGGCTGATTGATGATTAATGTATCGATCTAACGAGGTGTGTTCGCATACGAACCGCGTATTCTGACGGAGTTGGTCGCGTGGCTTCAACTTCTTCGAGTGATGATGGATGGATCGAACTTTTGCTGTTCGTACCGAATTGATACACTTACTGTGAGATTTATCATTACGCCACGCGAGTGAGAGGGAATGTTACGATTCAGTTTCACGAAGTGTACTACGTTCCCATGTTTTTCACTGCTATTTTAGTCTCTTAAAATGGCTTGGTCGATCGCTCACGTATGGAATTTTTTCTCTAGTTGGATCGTGATAGCCTACTTCGTGTCGCATTTTTGTGGGAATATTTCGGGCTGATTCGGGAGGATTCTTTTCTGGTTTCTGAATCACTTTCCATGGCATTGAAACGCATTTCATGCCAGTTTTTCATTCGGAACGGAAGTTAGACATCCATACCTTGAAAGCCTCGACGTAATTAATTTTAGTGGATTCCCAAAATGTCTGTTTCTGGCGAGGTTAGCTTTCATTTCTTCGAACGATTGTTTCTGTCTTTTTACGAAGTTTGCATCAAAATCTTGCGTGCTTCACATGAAATCTGGGCTTAGTCTGATCATCTCCTCCAAAAGAAGGATCCTAAATGTCATAAATTAGAGCTGTCTTTGATAAGCTTTTCGGGGAGCAGGAAGTCAAATCTTTTTCACAGCGAAGTGCTACCGTTACTAAACTAAAGCGCGCCCTAAAGGGGCTCTTATTTCCGGACAGTTTTCGTGATCGGAAATCGATATTCTCCGAAGCCGGGGTTCACGATGTTGAATATTTCATAAATTTTTCCCGTTTTTCCGGTCACGAACTCCGGCTTTTTCTTGCGTTACTGACGCATAGATGACGTCTGTGCTTTGGAGCATGAAATTTTATGCGGAAGTTGAGGTGGAATGAAGCAAGCCAGCAGCTTCTGTGCGTTTTTATTTTCGTTTTTACGGCTTGCTAAAGATGCGATTCATGCGGTCGAGTTCAGAGCAAGTTGCGACACTTGGTTGCGAAGTTTTATTTTCGTGTGGGGGGTATATGAGCGTAATGGGATAGCGTTGCGGTGGGAGAATTTGACGGACGTGGTCTTGCATGAGTCGCATTCGGACTTTCACACTGGACAGGGGAATTTCTGTGGAATGAGTGTGAAGGCTGTGGGGGGGGGGGGAAAGAAAAAATACGAACGAAACTGTGTAACCGTAATTAAGTGACTGAAAGGTGCTGCATTCCCAAGTTTATAATGCGTGAGCAACTTGAAGGAAAAGAATGTGGGGCAGTTCTCACTTTAATACCTGGGACATGAAGACAGTGTGTGTTTCTTTACTGAAATGAGCAACATAAATTCATGCAATAATTGTAATGGTTTGAAAGTTTTGTTATGAGATTCTGTTTTTTGTGGGGAAGTTGTATTGTTGAATAATGTTATTGAAGCTTTTGGATTTGCCAAGAAAATCCATGATAACATTTTATTTCAACAAATATACAAAGAAAACAATGAACCCAATTCTGCTGTTACAATTTTTAAATGTTTGCACAAGAAATATTTGCATGAATCTTGAGATGACAAGGAAGACTGCATTTAATGCCCAGTTATGGCTGCCAGTGACATCTACATGCTTGAAAGCAACTTTTGTTTCTCATTGACTAGGTAGGACAGTGTGTCATTTGACTTGAAATTTATCACTTGTGATAGTTCCTTATTACGGGCTAGTTGACCATATTTGTCAGTATTTTACCTTGAAATACAGTTTTTGGCGTAGAAATTCCTGATTGAGAATCCTCCTGAATATCAAGTGATTCTGTTTCATTTGTTGATAATTTTCCTGAATATCTGCCCCCAATTTCTTAAACCTGTTGAATAATCAACATATTCGAGATAACTTGAGAATTCCGAATTATTTTCTCAAGAAACTGCCATGATCGCATTCTTGTATCATCAAAAAATGCAGTTAAATGAATTTTATATTTCTTCATAATTGCCTCGAAGGCAGGTGAACCTAATTTCAAAATTGAAAAATTTAGAAAATTACTGTATATAATTCATTGTAATTTATTAATCAATTATAAGTTCATCACATGAATATGAAAATTCCAAGTTCCAAAAAGGGGAGCGCAAGAATGAAAATAATGCCATACGCTGGAACAATGTTTCAGGCGACATCTGTTTGAAGAAGGATTAAATCGCTAAGTTTCGGACACCAGACCATGTAGGACAATGAATAAGCCTTTGTTACATTGCCAATAAACATTTTTTAATATGATCCAATGTAAAATATTACTTCCTGATGAAAAGCGTTTTGCTATTGTGAGAAATTATCCTTTGGAATTGTTTTGTGAGATTGTTGATTACAGTAAGGAAAAGTTTCTCAATGATTGACAAGACAGCGTGTGTCATTTTCTGTTGAGTGAATGGGGTTAATGAAGCTGAAAGCCACAAGGTATGAAAGGTTGTTTGTTTGTGGGAACAAGAGTCAGTATTGATTGTCTGGTGTAATCCTGTGCCAGGATGTTTTAGAAGGGAAGGAGGGGAAATGATAAAGCATGTTTTTGGTGCGTGTGTGTATGTGTGAAGAGTGGAAGTGAGTTTCCTGTGGAGCAAGTTTCCTCATTTGTTTTATTTATTTCCAGGATAATATTTCTTCTTTTGGGAGAAACAAACATGCTGAATTGTGGCTGCACTGCTGTGAAATATGTGCTCTGGATTGTCAACTTCCTAATTTTTGTGAGTGGCTAATTTGTATGACTTTGCAGTACTTTTAATTTATTAATTACTCTTGCTTGTGTGTGTTCAGATTGCTGGATTGGCTGTGCTTGCACTTGGTATATGGATATATTCTGACCTTTCTTCATTTTTATACACTGTGAGGAATCTGCCAGTGGAAAACTACCAACTTGAAGTAAGACCTTTTTTCAATAGATTCATTCTTGTATATGTATGCACAAAAAACTACTATATTTAATCATGAACATCAATGGGACTACATTTAAAAGAATGAGGCTTTAAAACATTCTGGGTTTACTTTTCTTAGGGCCTCATTTACCCTCAGTATTTCGAGACTTCCCTTGAGAGGACAAGTTCACTAATATTTCTATGCATAAATTCTGGGATAGCTTCCTGAATAATAAATGGCAATTTTGAACTGTTCTGGTTTCCTTGTCTGGGGGTGACATCTACCCACATTAATCGGAGACTTCCTTTAAGGGAACACAATTTTCTTGAACATGGCTTTAATCTTAATTATGCATATTCTTTCTGTGAATGGATTCTGGGATAGCTTTGTAAATGCTGAATGGCCATTTTTAATAGTTCTGGTGTCCTTATCTAAAAGTGACATCTACCTAAATCAATTTGAGACTTCCTTTGAGGGGACACAATGCTTTTAAGCATGGACCTATTTTTGAGAATGAAAATTATTTCTATGAATAAATTCTGGGAAAGCTTCTTGAATAATAAATTGTCATTGTCAGATGTTCCATGTACTGTATACAAATTTTCAATTGTATAGGTATGGACACAGTCTCAGGTGTTGAAAGAAGCAATGTATGTATTGATGGCACTGGGGGGATTTTTGCTGATCCTGGGATTTCTGGGTTGCTGTGGAGCTTCCAGAGAAAACAGGTGCTTCTTGCTTATGGTAAGTTCAAGTTTCAAACAAAGAAATACCATTTCTCATTAAAATTATTTTTGTTTACCATAGTATGGGATTGTGGTGCTGCTGTTGTCTTTGACATTGGCAAGTTTGATAGGAGTCTTCTTTGGAATGAAGGACAAGGTAATTATTCCTCTGGGGTTGCATTATTGTAAAATCTTGTTACAACAAAGCTGTTGGGACTGAAAAACACTTCATTCCAACAAAAAATTTGTTTTGAAGAAATCCATTTGAAATTGTGAAAGAAATCTTGTTTTGTAACAAGATTTGTTATAAATGTTAGGGTATTTTTTAGTAATTTAAGTTTGGTTGCAGCTGGTGACTGAAGGCAGGACTGCCATGGACAAAGCTTTGTTGGAGGACTATCGCTACAATCAGAAGACGAATGACACCAACATTGCCACTAATGTTCTGAACCTGCTCATGGCAAAAGTAATCCCAACTTTCTGAAAATCCATAATGTGTGAAAATAATTGTATTGATTTTTCCAGCTTGGATGTTGTGGAGTGAATGATTACACTGACTTTAAGAGAAAAGTTAAAGACTGGCCAAGTGAACTGGAGATTCCACCTGCCTGCTGCAAGCTGAAGGACTCCAAGGATAATTCATATGACCCAGTGGATTCAAATTGTTTGAGGGATCCCAGAGACAGTAATGCAAACATTAATCAGGTATTAATCATACCCTGCATTTTCTATTTTCAAGATGATTTCTTCAATTTTCATGCTTTTTTCAATTTTCATGCTTTTTTCAATTATTCCAGGGATGCTTTGACAAGCTGATCACCATTGTCAATGACAACTTGCTCATTGTCCTTGGAGCAATGGTGGGACTGATTGTTGTCCTGTTTGTGGCTGCAGACCCAGTGGATTCAAATTGTTTGAGGGATCCCAGAGACAGTAATGCAAACATTAATCAGGTATTAATCATACCCTGCATTTTCTATTTTCAAGATGATTTCTTCAATTTTCATGCTTTTTTCAATTATTCCAGGGATGCTTTGACAAGCTGATCACCATTGTCAATGACAACTTGCTCATTGTCCTTGGAGCAATGGTGGGACTGATTGTTGTCCTGTTTGTGGCTGCAGTGTTCTCCTTTGCTTTATTCAGAGCTCTTGAAAGGCAGGCTTCTGGAAAGTTTATCTGAGAGAAAATCTCTGCAAAACGCACACATTTTGCACCCTTGTTTTCCATGTTAGATCAGCATTTGGTCATTTGATATCATTGGAATGTGAGCAGGTTAATGTTGAAGAGCTTAAGTGACTTGGTAATTGTTCCCAGAGTTCAAAACTATGCTTTTTAAAATCAAACTGAGGTTTTTGACACCTTGGAATCTCCTAAGAGCAAGGTGGTTGTTTTCCTGTAGGGGGATACTTCTAAGTTGTTTTTATCTGTGGGTATAGAAGTTTTTGTAGGGTGCGGTACGGTAGGGAGTCATCTGGCAAAACTTGATGCGCACGCTCCATTTCCCTGTTGGAAATCCGAAGATCATTCCTGTGATCTTTGAAACTCAAAACTTGCCTACTTGACACTCCTTTTCCACATTCAAATAATATTTTGATAATCGATCAGGTATCTTGTATTGCTTTGTTTCTCATTACGTTTGCCAAGTGTGGCTTTCGTCGTTCCAGATCTCTTGTACGTTTTAATTTCGGCAATCCTGTGATAATTACTGTACATGCATGGAAAACGGAAACGGAAGAAGAGATTTGTTGTTACCCTTATTCAGTGTAGTGTGTGACGCACTTCCATTTTTTTTACGACTGAATTAGAGGGAGAGTCGTAACATTTTGTCTCTTATTGGCTGGATCTTACATCCGCATTCTTTGATTTTTTTTCTTAATCTGAGTTGTCCGTTAATTCGACTTAGGCTTTGTTTGAAAGGTGAATATGTTCGCTTACAATCTTACCCGATGTTTGCATGAATCTCAAGTGACAGTTCATGCCTTGATCTTGCTTTTCAGTGGTTTTCTCAGATATTAATGTGATGATCAATTCTAAGAATGCGCACGCTATTCTTTGTAAGATAAGCTCCGGATATTCATGTACAGTAGTTGTAAGACACATTTTAAAAGTGGAAGTGCGTTTTTTTTTCCAAAAACTCGAATAAAGACCTTCTTGCCAGTATTTCACTTTCGCTAAATTTTGGTATTGATCCGATTTCAGAGGAAAATGTCGAGGTTCTTCTCGCCGTCGTTGTGGTCCGTGTCAGGACTCTTTCAGGTGCCATTCCACGTGTCACATCCCACTAAGACCCTCAAATTGCAACTACAGATCTTCATCGGGAAGTCTGAAACGCGAATCCTCTTACCGTTCAGACGCTATGATTGTGGTTAATTTGGGACCCAGAAGTTCATCGAAGCGCAGCTTCATGTGAACCTTTTCGAAGTTATGGTGAGTGAGTGAGTTTTTCATGACGGGGAAACTTTGATCCCTTTTGAAGGCTTTCTTTTTGTTTTGTTTTAAGCAGGTTTTTTTTTCTTGTTATCTTTAGTCTAAATTGGAGAGATGACGATAGATGACGCTGATTTGCTGGACCTCGCGATTTGGGTCGCGTGGAAGAAGAGAATGGTTGGTTTTCGAATCGATGATTATGGGATTCGTATCAAGAGAGGGACAAGAACTGGGTTCGTCATGTTTCTGGCTGCCTTGCTTGGTTTTAACATTGCTGGTGAGTGGACACTACGAGATGCTTAGATGCGAAGTCTATTTTCTGTACTGAACTTCACTTCGAAATCCCCGAGTGGAATTAAATTCTCTGTGGAGACTTCGTGGATTTCTGCCACTTGAACTTTTTATACCGAGTACAGCACGTTTACATGAGGCACTGAATGTCTTGCCACATATTAATTTATTTTTCATTTTGATGTTCAGCAAAGAATTTTGTTGGGCTCCCTTGATAGTTCTTGAAGAAAAAATGGATGACTATTGAATACATGGCTCTAAAGTTGACCCTTGATATGATTTTATGCAATTTTAGTGTTCAGTGCGCGTTTAACTCATTGGCCGGATCGGTAGTGTTTTGAAGCAGGATCTGAATGGACTGTATTTTTCTTTATCTGTTGCAACAAACATTTCTGATCAATAGAATGCTTTGTACGAATGCAGTGATGGAAGAATATTTCGCGGACCAAGACAGTTTTGTGTCTCTTTGCTCGTAGCTTACTTACCTTTTGGTGATCATGTTTTAAAAGTTGATCAGGTACATGCATTGAATCCGTTTACATGAGTAGATTCAATACATACAGTATTTACATTCTTATATCACATGAAATGCAATATTCACAGTAATATTAAATGCAAACTTCTTGGATGAAACTACGTACGACGTTGTTTAATACAGTGTTCAACTAATGAGATGTTCAATATTTTGGCTATTTTTATTTTGGATGAAAGGAAAATTGTTTTGACTTCGGGAAACATGAAAAATTTTCCGTTTGTAAGTACAGTACAGCAGAATTTTAGTACAGTATTTCAAAGTATGTGTTCACTCCGGTACATTTTGATATTCAAATCTGATCCCTGAAATTCTTTATTGTAGGTCCATGGGGAGCTTTGATACTTGGCACATGTGCAGCCATGTACGCAATAGAGGTGATATTCAACGCATCTGAGGATGAGGGCGTGAGCATATCGGAGTTCCTGTTGTTTTCCGACGAGTTTGGCGAGGGTCAGAAGAAGAAACTCACAGATGCAGTGAGAAATGCCATAGTTCAGTAAGTAAATTTTGTCCCATGTAACGATGTGTCATCAAGACTGACTGACTAAATTTGCGAACAGATATGAATCAGCGGAGTTTGCAGTTCTCAGCGAAATGGTTGGAGCATATGAAGCTTTGCAAGAGAAGGTGGCCAGGACGATTTACCAGTTTTTGAAGGAATATTTGTGCTTCCATGTCATGACTTTTCCGGAGGGACGTTAATTGTTAATATTTTAACCCTGTGGACATTGACAATATTTGTGTCTGTCATCTGTGATAAATGAGTACTATTCTAGCCGCATTTACACGTGTTTTATTGTTAATGTCTTCTAGTTGTGTTGATGATTGATTTTGTTTTGAATAATACGTATCACCAGTATTGGAGCGACATCTATTTAGGTAAATTGTAGAAGCCAACCAGAAGTACTGAAACATTCCCACAGACGTCATCCATCGAAGTTAATTCCAAAAGGAACGACATGTAAGTTATAGTATTTTTTAAATCCTGCCGAAATTTTGAAGTTATTGTAGATGTCACTCGGAAGAATGTTTTCTACTCCCACATCTATATGATATTAGAGAAATTGATTTCAAAAAAATTAAGATTGTCATAGATATCACCCGAACTAGTTTCTTCGTCGGAACACCCTCCAGCAATCCTAGTTTGTGCAGGTCAACCACCAAAACCAATCTGATCGCCATACAGAGATATTTGTTGGATCGTCATTCTGTTAGCAATGTAGTTTTTGCAGGACTGCTAGACGTCACTGAAGTGACACCCACTCAGTGCTTCGCATAGATGTCACTCGAAGTGCGTTCCTTCACAAGAGCGACATCTGGTCAAGTAAAATAATTCGTTCACACCCACCAGTAGGGAAATAGATGCATTCAACAAATGAACATGTCACTTGAATTTCATCTTTTTTCGAACAAAGCACAACGATTGAAGTTTCTCAAAAATCTGTTTTATAATGAGTTTTGCTGTAGAGAGTCCCACCAGTATATTCCTCACCTCAAACAATTCGGAAAATAGATGGTGTAAATTCCAAAAAGTAGGACAATGTGGTTACACCTTAATTAAAACTTGCACTTATACCGTAAGATTGGTTTCCTGCTTCATAAGTGAATTTCCTTAACCTGAAGAATCACATAATTACAAGTTTAAGGTGCGTTCCTATGCTGTCCTTGGCTTATTTATACTATTTTGTAGTCACAAATGGCTTAAAATAGCATCGTGATCAATGCTCGACTCGCTGAGAGTCAGCTTTCAAAATAATTTCAACATTCTGACAGAATGGAGAACAGAGAACAAATATTCTGGCTTTGAAAGGGTTCAACTTCACTCCTGAAATTCGTAGCGATCACAGAAACATTAATTGAGCATTAAAAGTTATAATTGAGCATTAAAAATTATTCTACATGCAGTATGCTAATTAAGAATAGCTCCATAAATTCTTTCCTCGACCCTTTCTAGTCAGTACTGTATGGTTCGCAGTTAACAACCTTCATAAAACGTTCTGTACATATTACTCATGTGGGTGCGACACCTACAAGACTAGCAGGACAAAAAAGCTGACATTACTTAAAAGAAGCCATTCAACGAAGTACAATGACGGAAGCCCTTCAAGAGTCATTGAATCAGCTGTTTACCTGAAACCTCACAAGTGACATCCAAAACTGCAACTTCCCCTGTGGAAAATCAACACTCATTCCTGAGTGGCAACTCCTCCCTCTCCTCATCACAGTGCACCTCTGTTGAAGCTGATTTGAAGAAAAAAAATGGCAGATAAAGAACATAGATGTTCATCAATCCCAGTGTTGCATGTCAGAGGAAACTACTATGATGTTGGATATTCAGTGGTGAGTGAAACTTGATCCAAGAAACATTACTTCTGCATTCCATGAGACTACATATTCTTACTCACAGGGGACCACTTTCAAGAGTCAGATTAATGACTTGGTGGACAACTCTCCTGAGGTGGCAACACTAGACAAACTGTCCAACACAGACAAAGGAAAAGCCATTTTCAATGCATCTCTCAGAAGGTTGCAAAGATTCTACCCACAGTATCTCAGAGAACTCCAAGGAACTTCAGATGGCGCTGGTGTGCCCTTCAAAAAGGTACACAAATGAAAAATAGGAGCCATTTCAACTGAACAAACCATTTATTTGTACAGCTCTTCCTGCTACACTTGGATGGCATGATTGGACGCATGGATGACATCAGAAAGGAAAAGGAAGCAAAGCATCCACCCTTTGGATGCTCCACTTTCTCCTTCAACTTCACTAATAATGTTTATACAAATATACAATTATGATTTATTGTTGAAAGTTATCTCTTAAATGTTTGAACAATGCTTTCAGGTTTTCATTGGCCACAATGAAGATGCCCTGCCAGAGTTCCTCAACCATTGGTATGTCATCAAAGCAACTATTGATGATGTCGACAGAGATGGACCAGAGGGCAAACATGTTGAAGAGCGGTTTGTGTCAGTGTCTTACGCTGGGCTTCTACCAGGATTCTGCTTGGGCTGGAATAACCATGGATTGGCATACACCATTAACGTCTTGTTTCCCAAGCATTTGAGTGCAGAGGGTCTGCGTAAGTCATGTATACAGTAAAATCTCATTAAAATGAAGACATGGGGGACCTGGGAAAATAAGTCTTCTTGTACCAGTAACAATTTATTACCAAGTAAGTTGTGTATGCAGTAAAATCTCATCACATTGCAGCCATCAAAACCTGGAAAAAGAGTTATCATTAAAATCTGTACAACCAAAATTTGAATAACACTGTTGCCAATGTGCAGGAACCTTTCAATGAATTGAAGAGACCATTTTATCTGAAAAGATTTTCATGCAAAGATTCTACTTTGATTTTGTCAACTTTCCTTTTTACTGTTCAGAAATATTAGGACAGACAAGAATTCTTGAATAAGTGAAATAAAGCTTATGGAAAAGCTACATTCATTTCGTCAATAAAACTTTTGGGCTCATTCTACAGTATTTTTCCACAGTGAAATCTATTTTTATTTCAATCTTTTCTAGCCCGTCATTTCATATGCAGAGCGTTGCTGACAGCAACATCTTTACAAGATGTAGAAAGAATCCTGGCAGCAAAAGGAGCTGGAAGTGCAGATGGCATGTCAGTCAACTTGGGCTTCTTCAAGCATGTCCAAGGAGACCAACTCCTGCATAACATTGAAGTGGCCCCGGGTTTCTTGGACCCAAAACTTCCAAAGGATGAAATACAATCTCAAGTTGAAGTCTACACCATCTCTCCAGGGGAACAATACAGCCACTTCAATGCGTATGTAACAATCTGATAACTAAAAAATCCTTTAAAATTGGTTCACTCTCTAGACATCTCCTGGTGACAACTTTGTTTCAAGCTTCAGGGAGTTCTTTCAAATTACATAGATGTCACCTCAATATGGTTATACACATGGACTGCTCAGCAAGATTGAAGGAAACAGAAAAAGGTTGTTCTAGAGAAATTTGTTGTACTAAACCCATTCAACACTGGGGAGTGAATCCTATACTTAAAAATCATTAAATGGGGAAAATTGTTGTGGAGTCCACCTGTATCTATTATTAGGTTAATGAAGGTACTGTACATCATAAAAATATTTGTGATATAACTGTCTTTTCCCAGTTTCCAAGAGATTGTTGTTAAGAGATTTTATGGGTCAAAAAAGTTCCTACCTTCTCTTCGGGACACTGTTTTCCTCACAAAGGCCAGAAGTAATTCAAGAGTGTTTCAAAGCCTTGGATATTTCACAAATCTAGTTGACACCATTATTCAGAAAGGCATGAAAAATTGTGTTTGTGGTAATAATCAGCACCCACAAAAAGAAAGGTTGAATAAAAAAACTCACTTTTGACTATCACTTGAATTTAAAATTTGCAGGTATGACCACTTGAAAGCCAGTGAACAACCAGCAGAAGGATCACTTGCTGTCAAAAGCAGCCAAAGAAGACAAGCCACAACCAGAAAAATCCTCAAGGCAGCGACTTTGGATTCTTCTGCCAATGCAGCGTATTTCATCAATCCCAAGAGCAAAAATGAGACCCCGTCCTGCAAAACTCTGCTTTGCAACCTGCTGGGAGATTCTTCTGATAAAAATCTGCCAATTTTCAGATGCGGGACTGAGGAGGACTTCGTCAAAACCATTCAGACAGGTACTTGAAAAACAATTTAGCAAATCCAAAAAAAAGGGTCGACATTAACTCACCAAGATTATTTTCTCGATAATTCGATTGCAGAGATCATCAACTTCACTGACAAGACCGTGTCCTTGTTCACACATAATCCACTGACCTCCACTCCGATCCTGGTTATGAATCTGGAAGACGTCTGAAGTCCATGTACTGCTTCTTCCTTCTGTAAAACATTCATCAAGGTTCATTATGCGCTAAAATGTGTGTACAACAGAATACAAGACTTCACCTCAATTCAGCCAGTGTTTTGCTTTGTGTGAGCTTCAGCTCTTCAATCATACAGCCCATGTAGCAACAATCACAAGTTCAATAAATCTTCAAGAGATGATTCCACTAAGCAATTGATCCAACTCTGATGAGGAATCTGAAATATTCTTAGTGAGTTTCAGGGCGAACTAAAATTAAATCTTATGAACATCACCTCAGGAGTGCAAGAGATCTTTTCTTTCTTGCTTTTTTCTGATAAAATGTGATCCATCTGGCATCAAGATGAATCACATCAGTGGTTTGGTAAAACATTCACAAGATTTGAACTCATTGGTGCACTGATATGCTCTTTCATCACAGAGCTCATGATCTCACAATCAACATCTGCAAAATAAAAGAAAATCAAGGCAGACACAAACTTCTGTCTAAACGAACAATTCATAGAAGAAACCTAGCCGTGTTTTGAAGGTGACTCCAAGAAATGTGGATGCAAGAATAATTCGTGAGAGCTATTTAAATACTGTGATGATTTTCCCAATGGATTGCCAATTAAAACGATTTAACTCTTTAGTTTTGAAGTGTTTAATGAATATGTAAAGATCACAGAATATTTTTAAGAAAGCAAAGTTCTCACTTTTTTGAATTAGTCGCATGATTATGAACCTTCCTCTTTTCCAATTAAAATCTGCTTCTAGGATGAAGTTTATAATACGTTCCACCCATTTTGAAATACAGTACAGTATCTTCAAATTCATGGAGAGCAGCCGTATAAAAGAATTATCCAACAGTTACCCCAAAGTATGAACAGGCAGTCAATAAACTCCGGAAAAATGTCTCTCAAGTTGCATTTCTTCCACACTCTCGAGTTCACTTGGAGGAAACAGAGGTTTTGGACTCCCTAGTGGAGGCAGACCGACGCCTACTCTTCTCCAACTTCTTCTTTTCGGCAGCTTCCTTCTGACGAACAGCGAGAACCTTGGCGTATTCCGCAGCCTGGTCTTTCCTTCGCACCTCTCGCTTCTTCTTCTCGGCCTTCCTCTGCCTCTTGTGCTGCTCACCAGAAAAATAGACAGAAATTATTAGCAAAATTACATGCATCACAGATTCTCTTGATTTTGACATTCATAAAACAAGAGTAAAAATATGGACTGAATTGTCTCACCTGGAGGACGAGAGGAGTAACGAGACGCTGGATCTTCGGAGACTTGAAACTAGGCTTCTTGCCATCTTTCACTGGCAACGGACGCTTGATCACGTATTGACGAACGTCGTCCTTTTTCGTCAAGTTGAACAGTTTGCGGATCTTGCTCGCTCTTTTGGGACCAAGGCGACGAGGCACATTCACGTCAGTCAATCCAGCAATTTCCTGCGAAAATAAGCCGGAATACGCAACGTTTACGCAATATTCCAAGTACAGTCTTCGAATAAGCCTCTCCCACGATCTAACCCACCTTGAGTACAGAGCACTTTTCACAAATCAGACCGCTAGTTTCTCAAACAAGCCTTCCCCCTGAAATTGAGTTGAGAATATTTCTGTTGATTTAAAAAACATACGTCCGGATGCTCAAATCGTTAATCTACCCGACCCGTTCGTCGCCTGATTTCACAACTCACGTTCTGACCTTGGAGGGGCACCGTTTACGTTCTAAGAAATATTCTACGAATCACCCAGCTAGTACTGTACTAGAACTACGAACAGTACCACGAGTTAAGACCCCCATCTAAACGTAAAATATACTACATTGCTCGAGGATCACGAACCTGTTCGCCTTTCTTGATGATTGCCAAACTCAACACGGACATATTGGCGTCAACGATGCATCCGCGGACGGATTTCCGTTTCCGTTCACCATTGCGACGCGGCCGGTAGCAGGAATGGCCCTTCTTCATCAGAAGACGAACTCGCTGGTTGGTCAACACGCCTTGCTTCATGGGGAAGCCTTGTTTGTCATTGCCGCCGGTGATGCGGAACACGTAGCCCTTCCACTCATCGCCAATAGAGTCGGCTTCTACTTCTTGAGCCATTCGCTTTTCGTAAAAGCAGCGGACCTTGCGTTCATCGTCGATTTCGAAGAGCTTCTGAGAACCCGTCGCCGGGTTCGAGACGTTCAACTGTGGAAGCCAATAGAGTCGGCTTCTACTTCTTGAGCCATTCGCTTTTCGTAAAAGCAGCGGACCTTGCGTTCATCGTCGATTTCGAAGAGCTTCTGAGAACCAGTCGCCGGGTTCGAGACGTTCAACTGTGGAAATCGAAAGGAACATTTGAAACGCAACGTAAACGAACTAAATATCTTTTTGATCTCACCTTCATGGCTACTTTTTACTTCCTGGTGTTCCGATGAAAAGCACGAGGGGAAATCAGGACGAAAGCCTGAAATTGAAAAGGCCACTGTCAGGTTTACGATATGATTTTCACAAATGTACAATCCAACTACAGTTTCGCATGATTTCAGACGATGAGGTCTAAAATTCACTCAAATAAGATGCGCTCACTGAAGGTAGCGACAATTTTTTGCTTTCACCACCGCGGTCCAAACTCGCGCATCGCGAACTAAGTTTCATCCGGAAATTAAGATTCCAGCAGATGAATTAGGACATCGCCATATCTAAAAAATACGTCAAGCTTTGCCAGAGCACTTTAAGTAAGTCTATGAGCACATGCAAGTTACATCACATTACAGTACAGTACTTAGGTGGCTTTTCCATTTTCCAACTGTGCAATAAGCATTTTTCCAGAAAAATCTACTCATGTAGAACACTTTTGAAAAAAAGAACCAACTTCTGTTGTGGGAAGCCTTGTACAAGTGTTTAAATGGATACCGCATGCTCATTTTTAGGCTTTCAAACAACCCACATGCAGCCATCATGGGAGGTTGTAAAAACTGAACAGCGCTTTTGTCAGGAGTGGTCAAGAAAAAAATTCTTTTCTGCGCCCAAAAATTGGGAGATGTCTTCCAACAGGATTTTACTTTCTTCCGCCAGTTTTCAACGTTTTGATGGGTTACAAATCATCCAAGCAGTCTTGAATGAACACATCCATTTAGATCCAAGTTTATGTAAGGCTGAACAATTCTTGAGGAATTCACTTGAAGCACCAATGCTTTGAAATCAATCCACTTTTATTCAACTTTCCTTTTTCATTCTTCAAGCATTTTCAAAAAAATTAAACGATTGCGGCCAAATTGGAACATCAACTCATGCAGAAAGCCGGAAATAAAAACAAAAATCTGTTTTCATGAAATTGTCGAGCGGAATATATTTCCTCATACCTCATTCTCTCATAAAAAGCACTCACAAAACCCTGGATTCAAGACGCGCATACAAAGAAGCATGTAGAAGAAAAACTGCAGAAAAAAGCACAACTGCAGAAACTGCCAGTGTAACATGACAACCTGTCCTCAGAAAAAAAAAGAACTCAGTTATTGTGACGTTTTACAATTCAAATCTTAGTTCGAGAAGCCCCACAAGGGCACCCAGGTCTTTAAAACAAACCTTTGCGCTCTGAAGAGTTTTCAATCATCCGACAAATCAGGAATTGAGAATTATATTTGGATTTTCCAGCGAATCCATTCTACACTTTTTTCTGAATACCAAAAAACCGCTGAAACTTGTCAATACCGAAATAAAAACTCATTTATTCAATTACTCCATTTTCCTACTGATCAATAAAATTAACCGTCGCTTAATTCTCCAATATACTATCTTACATGTGGTAAACTCAGCACACGGAATATTCAACTCAGACCTGTTCTACCAAGATATTTCCTTGGTTCGGATCTTTTTATTGAGAAGAAAATCTGTAAGTCCCTAAGAAATGAAAGCATAACCAGAACTCATAACCATCGTATTTTCAAAATAAAAAGAGTCATCGCACCCTAAAACTAAGCTCATTTATATTAGGTCGTCAATAACCCCGAGCTTCTTTAAAAAATTGGTCAACATAAGAATCTTCTAAAATTCATTATTCCAAGATTCTTCAAGATAAGATGAGACTTCAAAATAAAATCTGAGTGAAATAAGACCTGATACAGTACTTTTAAAATGAAGACTAGACATAAATGCTAGAATAAGACCTCCAAAAAAAAACAAAATAACGTAAGTCAAGTAGGTCTCTCAACAAGGACTTCAATATGAGTTTAAACTGAACACTTCATATAAGTTTTCTAAAATAATTATAAAACTCGTCTCATTTGAGGAGAGAAAAAAAAAACAGTTTTTCCCTTTACACACGATTTTCCATTCAAAGGCTGTCACATTACACTGGGAAGATGGAAAAAGCCGGCTTCTTCTCTCCTCCTTCACAATTCTTTCTGGGAAAGAATGGGAAGATCAGAGAGCCGTTTCCTCTTTTCTACTTTCGTTTTCTTCTTCCCCTTCCACTATGTCTGCTGCTGCTACTGCTGCTGCTTCTTCTTCATCTCGCTCTTCTCTTGTACTCCGCGCAGCGACTGCTTTCGTTGTCGTCGTTGTTGTTGTTCCGCGCAGTCGTCGGATCCGTTCCTCCAGACTGCGATGCAGCAACTCTGCATCGTGAGCATTGGACAGCTGGACCAGGAAGATCTTGACCACGGCGTCGTCGGCGACGGCCGTGAACTCCACCGTCTTCTCCCGCACCCGTCGCGCCGTCATTTCGGGAAACACGCGGGAGTTGAGCACGACCCTCAGGGATCCCTGGGTTCGGATCACGATCCTCGACATCCCACCGCCGCCTTTTCCGGGTTCTCCGTCTCCGTCGTCGTCGACGACGTCGTCGTTGAGGTGCAATTCCCCGCGTCCACGCTCCACCCAATTGTGGTCGGCGGCGTCAAAGGCATAGAGTTTGCAGGATAAATGAAGAACGTTCTTCTCGCCTTCTTCCCCGGTCGTGACGACGACTTCCGAATAGAGGAGACGTCGCTGCTCGCCTTGGGCCTCGTCGCGGCGTCGCTCGTATTCCGCGGCGCTTTCGGAAAGGCTCTTGGCACCTTCTTCTCCGCCACTTTCACCTGTCAGGGAAAATGTTCAAAAACGTCGTCTTCAAAAATATTTCTCTCTCTCTCTCTCAGAAAAAAAAAACCACAACGTAATTTTGTTTGCATTCACAAATTCAAAAAATGCTTCCACACATACATTTCACCCATCCCGCATACAATAAAAAATACATAAATATAATAAAAATATTTCCTAAACAGTGGACCCTCGGATAACAAACTTTTGGGTTTAAGCAAAAATCCCTTGGTTAAGAAACCAAAATTCCGTTGAACTTTTTTCTGGGGGAAAATTACAAATTAAAATTTTTTTATTTTGATTTCAAGGCTGAAATTGACGGTACAATCCAAGTGCAAATAATTCGCCTCTGCACTGATATCAGCGTGACAGAAGGGAAGAACTTTCATATTCGTGAGCTTGTATTTTAAAATTTGTTTCAGCTACAATATTCATACATGCTTTTCTGTGACAGAATTATTTGCTTTTTCTGTGCTTGGTTTATCAATACTCGTTAAAGAGCCAGAAAGGTCTATTTGATCTTTACTTGCAGCATTGAAACAAGAAATTTCATTTTCACCAGACATATGCATCCTAAATTATGCATTTATCTGGATGTGAAGCTTCTTTATACTGTATTTCTTTTCATCAATGGTACTTCCATAAAACACTTAAAACATTCTGGGCTCACATAAGATGCAGCAACAACTTATTCTCATTACAGTTGATGGTCTTGAATTTTTTTTATATTCAATGTTCAATTGTCCTTCGGGCACACAGAGTGGATAAAATTCTTCCCCATTCAAGTCTATGGGAAAATAAATTTGGTTTACAAAATTTTGTCTGGAATCAATCAAGTTCGTTAACCAAGGGTAACTGGTATTCTAAGAAAATACATGACAGTACATACAAATGAATGGATCATGAATTTCCATCATTTTTTCTATGAATGACAAAAATCACAGCAAAAAAATTACTGAGCACAAATTAAAGCACAAAGAGATCAGCTTGTTCCAGATGATTTCCAACTGCTTTTCACTCTCAATCTTGAGAAAAAAGGTTCATGTGGTACTGTACTTGTATGAATAAGCTACCTTCTCTGTAAGTAGATGGTAAGAAACAAGTACTGTACTGAAACATAATAAACTCAACAAAAAAACGTGATCGAATTCAATCAAGGGTCTTTTTTTTTACTGCACCAATAAGATATTTCGCATCAAAGACTAAATAGAGAAAAACCGACTTCGTCTCACAAAAAGAAATTCTTACCATTATTGCTCAATTCAGGTTCCTCAGCCCTCTTCTCGCCATTGTTGAGACCATTGTTCTCGGAATCGTCTTCCTTGCTGGCATCCTCGGCATTCAGATCCACACCAACCACACGGTCTCTCACGTTTGTGCCAAAGATAAATTGGGAAGGAGTTGCCGAGGGTGGGAGAACCACGGGTGCGTCTGGCATAAAGACCGGGGCCGCAGGCAATTTCACCATCTCACCCGTCTTGGGGTTCTGGTTCTCACTTTCATTCCGCTTCTCTTCGGATTTGCTCTTCTCGTCTGTTTCTTCCGGATCCTTGTCTGTGTCCAGTCGCGGCTTTTTCGCACTTCCTAGAGAAAAAAAAAGAAGAAAAATAATGCAATCGCAAAATTTTTCACGAACACCAGAATGAATTTTCATACCCTGTAAAATAATGTCAGTTCGAAGGTGATCAGCGATTTAAAAAAAAATTAACTCTTACAGACAGCTTCCATTATAAAGTCTCTTAACTGAAAGGCTTTCCTCCTCAGAACTCATATTTTCTGGAAGCCTTTTGACCATGATTTTATTGACAGAAAAAAAAACGAAAATGCAACTTGATGCGTTTTCAAAGGAAGTGGAAGGATAATTCGGCAGATGAACCCTTGCCTCCAAGTTCAGCATCTTATCAACTCATTAAAAAATATATTCAAGGTCTAGAATATCACCAATTACAATTTCCTGTAATTCTTCCATTCCCCACAACAAAAATGCTCGTTTGCTCAAGTCAAGAACTCCCAAAATAGAATCCTTTCGCTGGTCCCTTAATGTCTGAATGTAAAATGAAACTCATTATAAAAAATTGAGTGCTCACAAAAAAAA
Organism: Notodromas monacha; assembly: GCA_905338405.1. Taxonomy (NCBI): domain Eukaryota; kingdom Metazoa; phylum Arthropoda; class Ostracoda; order Podocopida; family Cyprididae; genus Notodromas; species Notodromas monacha. Next base: position 35,388 of record CAJPEX010000748.1, read on the forward strand.
GCATTTATTTTGTTTGGTCTTTAATCTCTATCCAATGGTCAAAACGTTGAATGAGTTACTTCATAAAGAATTTTTCCGTCCAACAAACCATACAACTGGCTTCGTCAGAATAATTTTATTTTTACCGTTATCATCAAAGAAAGCTTCCCCACTGCAAAACTAAGGAATTCTCAAAAAAAGAACAGGAAAGAAGTCTGCCTCACCTGCGTCATCAGTAGCATAATACTCCAGCTTAGAGGCCTGTTTGCTCAGCGCAGACGGCTTCAGGACAAAGCGCGACATCTTCACACCACCCCCAGCACCTCCTGAGACACACCATACAGATCACACACCTCTTTTTTTCCATAAAATAAAAGAAAGACCAAGATATGCCAAGAAAGAAAATGAATGAAATATTCAAGCAAAAGTAATCCTTCTCAAGCCTCGGATTTTCCTTTTTCTTTTCCGACATCCGTGAGTATTCCTGCTCTCTTTATTGAACTGCGGAGAAACCCAAGTAATGCAGAGGTTATATCACACTGAAAGTACCAGGGTTCTTTTTTTTTTTCCTTTTTCCCGAATCCGTACAAAACCAATAGCCCCCCCTTCGTTTAAATCTCTCTCCTCATCCCTCTTCTTCCTGAGATGAATGAATATCTGCAGCAGTTTCGCAACTTGCGTTGGCATTATAAAAACAAAACAAAAATTGGGCGGGGTGAGTTAACACATTGGGGGTGAGTATGAAAATAAAATTCCAAGTCTGCGGTTAATCCATCTGGCAGTGATGCTCAGAAGACCCAAGGATGAATGCTCCGGCATCTCGTTCTTTAAGCACTTGCAGCAATAGTTTGGCCATGTGCTGGGCCAAGTTCTCCATACCCTCGTATCCTGTGAAAGATTCAATGGGAAGATCCTATAAACACGGGTACACGTGATACAACCACATTTTTTCCTGTCTTCTTGAACGAAGTGGGTCCCCACAAAATGATAAAAATCGTGGATTCTTCTTAAAGTGAAACGCATTTTCCCTTGAGGTAAAATTAAAATTCAATCAATTCACAGGTTACATTAAAATACGGTAATTAATTAATGGTCAGGTTAAAAATTATTTTTTGGGTTTTTTGTAATGCGAAACACAATTTATCTTAGAGTTACATTATAAATTAATTAATGCGAGCGAGAAACACTAAAAAACCGTAGGAACCGCATATTATTCAAGGACAAATTTGTGTTTTTAAAATTAATTAGTGCTAAATTCAAGCGATCCTGAAAATTTTTTACCGTCAACTTTAAAATCAAGAAAAAGCAAAACTAAAAACACCCCTCCTAGACAATTTTTCTGGGTTTCGTTGAAAAATTCTAAAATCTTAATAGGAAATTTTCCGAAATTCGGGCGTTTTCCGGCCGAAAAATTATGTCAAGTGAAACAATTTCGTAATTCGAGTCACGTTTTCCCCCTAAGGAATTTATGAAATGCAGATTTTCCGTTGTTCGAGTCTTTCGTTTTACGGGGACTCACTGTACAGTTATTCCAGATAAACCTCAAGACGCCAATAAAAATTTTAAAACAAGAATCGAATTCAAAACCATGCTTTTCAAGGTTCAAGTCAGGCTAAAGGTTGATTATTTTCTCAGAAGTTTCGCAAGTCACACGAAAACTCGATAGGTAACAACGATGAGGAGAAATTGCAAGAGAATTCCTTCATTTGATTAGACAATGAAGGAATTAAAAATCCATTAATCAAGATGATTCCCTCTGAGCACAAGCCAGTAATGATACAGGCGGACTATATAACGAATATTTTTGTGGTCCCTTGAATTTTGTAGTGGAAACAGTCCACCAGTATTTTCATTCACACGTAAATGCTCAAACAAAATCAACAGATTTTCCACAACGTCCACCATGATTGAATCACACAATTTACAGACAATTACAAAATTTCGTCTCACCAACTCCTCACAAAAAACAAATGCTAACAAACAAACATGAGCAGTTGACGAACCCGGGAATTTGTTGATATCAATGAGGCCGTAGTGACCAGTCGTGGAATCGACCACCACGTCCACACCCAAAAGCCTCATCCCAGTTCTTTCCCGACACCGTTTCCCAATGGCTGCTGCGATATTAAAGTCCAATCGCTTGGCATTGTCAGCTCGACGACGTCGCGTTGCAGCACATGGGCCTAAAATTAATTAAACGCATCAATTAATGTAGAAATTAATTGATTTCGCAGCAAAAAAAAAAAAAAAGATCCCATGAAAAGAATACCAACATCTTCTAAAACAGTCGAAAAATTTACACATCATAATACAGATTAATCGAATTCAGTCCTCTGAAAAAAGATGGACATTCACTCTTTCAATTTTCTTACCTTCTCATGCATCATACAATTAATAAACGCACCCCCTGAATTTTTCATGCTCAAAATTATAATCCCACTAATAGGCGAAAATAGCAACCCTGGTCTTCTGAATTTCTGGTTTTCGGACCTTAAAATTTCCGACTAAATTTATGTTTTCCCCACAAAAGGAGAAATGGCGTCGCAAAACTCTTACTTTTCCTCTACAGCCGATGACTCATGCATCTCGAAGTTCCAGAAGCTGACCGATTATATTCATAACTTCATAAAAGAAAAAAAGAAAGAAATGTAGTGCATTATCGATTTATGGGCCAAAAAACAGTAAGATGTCCTGATTTACGGTAGACGCATATTCAAGCAAATGGCTCGAATATACGCATACCTCCTCCCTGGCTTTTGAGATGTTAAAATTGGGTGTCCTTCTATTTTCAGAAGTACGGTAATTAGTTGAAAATATTCACCAATCAATGGATGATCAGCATCGGGTTTGGAGACCCTTGAAGAGTGAAACCGCTCCATAGGCAAATCGCCAGCAATTAAATTCTGAATGGATGGCCTCAACACCACTTCGACTTCATTCCCCACAATGAAGACCTTGTGGAGAATTGCATCGTGGTTCACAAACGACATGGCTACACACGGGTACTCAAATTTGTCCAGGTCCCCAGGATGGAATACCATGGCCATCTGCAAAAACCAACACAAACCTTTCCAATTTCTGCTTTTCATGAAAATAAAGATGTCCATGAGCTCCAGACGAAAAAAAAGTAATATCCGATAAACTTACATGGTGTGACTTGGACTCCAAAGGTTTCAGCACTAAAACAGACGAAATAAAAAAAATTTTATATCTTACATTCGGGAATAAAAGAATATAAGTAAATTGATACTTGCCACATGGAAAGCTGACACCAGCTTCCTTTAGAATCTGGCGGTTTTCATTCACATCAGGTCTCACCAGCAAGGCAAACGGCGGGGTAAAAACGCCTGGATTTCAAGAAGAAAAAAAAACCCAGAGATATTTAAATTTTATCTTACTCAAGTACTGCGCAGTACTTGAAAAATGTTCACACGTCACGTTAGCGCTTAAAAATTAAGTTCACAAAACTGAGCCAAACTTCTCCAACCAACTATGGGATCAACCTGTTATTTTTGCTAGAGATTTTCTATTCTGTAAGTGCAGTCATGCCTTGGCCAAGCTCTCCCCCATCAACTGATATTCTAGTAAAGCCTCTATATTTGGCATTACGGATATAAAAATAGCTGGGAGCAAGTCATTTCTTCTGTCACTGAGGATATTTCTTCTCTGTTTCAAATGTCTGGGAGCAGTTTGCATGAAAGTGGTGTGTAACATTCACAAGTGGTAGTAAAAGTATATGTCCTCACAATAATACTGTATTTACTCAAGTACCAAACACCCCAATTTCCCACCCTAAAATTCTGATAAAATTCTATCAAGTAAGATGTGCACCCTATTTTTAATGACTGAAATATTGCTTTTATCAAGAGACATCAGAATTCCTATTTGAACATAAATTCTACCAACTAATTTTCAATGTGTCTATTTTTGAAAATTTTCCTCTTCAGTATTTTCCATTACATCCATTCTATTGTGATGCGCACCTAAACTTTCTACATTTTTTAAATATCTTATCCCTGCCTGTTCACCTCTAAGTTTTGATTTTTTCAAAGTGAACATAGTACACAAGTACATACAGTATTATGCAATTCCAAGTTTGTCTTGTAGCTCAATTTCAACAGTTGTCAAGAACTAATGCAGCATTACATGTTAAGATGGTGTACCCATCAAAAGGAATACATAAAGAAAGGACAAAACTTATCAACTAAACAATGTAAGGTTACCTTTCATCCCGCTGGAAACTTCAGCCAGCAAATGACACATGGCCAATCTATCTCTCAAGACATCCCCTGGACCCAGAGCTTCCAGCAACTCCACATCATATTTGGCACAGTAGTCTTCAAAACCCTTCAAAACAGTTTCAATCTTCTGCAAGCCAAAAAAAGAGCTGAAGCTTCAACAATAATTTATTCACTCTAGTCATAGTACAACAAACCTCTCCGTCCTCGTCAGTTGTTGGGAGCATGGAATCAAGCTTGTGCACAATGACATCAAATGGCCCTTGGGACACCAGCGGTTGATGCACGTCAATCTGCAAACATAAAAAACCTGGCCATCCAGAGCTCAGGCCAAAATCGTTCTATAAAGGCCCACAGCTGAATCTGCCAAGTTGGGCACCCAAAGAGGCTTGCTTCTTTTCCTTACATCAAACATCCCCACCTTAAAAAATTCGCACTTCATATTTACAAACAAACTAACAAAAAAAATATCACGAGGCAGAAATTAATGACCACTCTGTTTCAAAACAAAACCCATGCAAAAAAAGAAGATTCATGAAAACATACAAGTAACATTAAAAAACAATCAGATAGCCAATATTAGTCAACACAAAAAAACAACGGGTTCACCAGCTATTCCCACCTTGCATTTGGTCAAATTCCAATAAAATATTTTCACTGCACAAATTTGAATGCTGTATTTTATTCAACAAAAAATAGGTAAAATCACAGATGTAAGAAAAACCGATATTCAAGATTAAAAAAAGGCCAGAATACAAAGGTTAGTTAACAAGTTTTGTCACGTATCCTCATTTTTCCCTCACAAATTTCGAGAAAAAAAAAAGGATTCGTGTAGTATTTGAGTATATACAGTAAATCATAATTTTGCCAGCCAAGCGTAGGACCTCATGCAAGGTGAGATGAGCATTTTTTTGGTCAAAATTTTCCATAAATAAGACAACTTCTGTTCAAAATTAGTCAAACAAGCGATTAATCATCATCATCAGGAAAAGGAGCCTCTCTGGGGCCAACCCAACAGAAAACTAATCCCAAAAGGTCTACCAGAAACTGACCTCCCGGAACTCCACATTGCTGCGTCTAAGGATAGGGATGGAAGACAAAAAAAAGGCAAAAAGGAGGAAAAGGAAGAAAGAGAAAAAACGATGGGGGTAATCACACGGGCAAAAACCACAGGATTAAATGAACTCAGAAATCGGGTGAAAAACTCACCTGAGGATTTGTGCGACCCCATCAAGGTCCAACTTTTGTTTTTTCCTTTCGGGCAACCAGTACCCAACTAGTTTCTGACCAGGTGTGCTCATATCAACCCTGCCATTCCTCTCTTCTGCATTTTTTCTTTTTTTTTTCAATTGGCAGACAGGAGTAAAAAAAATCACTCGGATTCTCTGCAACAACAACAAAAAAATGATTCAATGTCACCGCGAAGCAAGATTTTTCTCAGCTTTGTAAACACTAACACAAGTTCAACTGATGGGGCTATCACTCAAATTTGCAGTCTCCGATTATTTTTGCTGCATTTTAATGAATGTTTTTGTTGACTTGTCAACAGGTTTCATAAATTTAGTCATATTTTAATTATCCATCACACACTACTTCTGTAAAAATTTAAACGCAGATACATCAAAAATTGTATGTAAGTGCAAGGGGAATTCTACGATTCTCCTCGTAAACATCGTATCCATCATGAAAACAATGACAGTATATCGAAACTTGAAGATCTATTTTTTTTTAAATTTTCAATGAATTTCCACACACTTCAACAAAACATTATTGAATGAAAAATTTGTTTTGATCTCGTCAATCTTCATGCTAGTGAAACGGAATTAGAAGTTTGCCCGAACATGTCCATTGCTGAGCAAAACTGAAGGAATTTATGTCCAAGCAAACAGATGTTTGCACTATTCCATGCCAAATTTTTGATGAATTCTGACTCATTCTTACAAATTCAATTCAACAAATTTGAGAAAACCCCTCACAAGATTGGGCTTTGCAAAGAGTGACACCCTTCAGTTGAACTTGGGAGAAACAATCCAAGGGTTTTCATCTGTGCTGATTATTGTATTTACTCAAGTACCACACACACCTTTTTAGCTCAAATTTTGAAAAACAATGATTCCCTGAATTAGACAAACACCTTTTTTTCAGTTCCCAAAATGCATGTTTTAAAAACTACACCGGGTAAAAATCTGTACAAAAGTCCAATTTAATGTTGATGTTTATACCTCATGCGCTTAGCATAGAATCATTCTAGAAGAGAAATTTGAAAAATGTGAAAATTAATGCCCAACTGTGATGCGCACCTCTTTTTTTTTTTGTTGCAAAAAAAGTTAAACATGGTACTTGATTAAATACAATACTTTTCTTAGTGACACAGACAGGAAAAACCTCTAGGTCAGTGATCCCCAACCTTTTTGGGCCCGCAGACTGGCAAATTTCCCAAAACAATTCTGCAGTGCAGTTTCATAAAATTTTGACAAAATCAAAAACATTTTGCTTAAAAGAGTTTATGGCAGGTATTCCAAAAGTTTCTGCACTTGAAAAAAATTAATAATTAATGAAGCAGCTATGGTGGAATATCTTCAAAATATTAGAAATGGGGTTTGAAGAAAGGTTTCTCAGAATGAAAAATTAGAATTTACTTTGTTGTTAAACATTTGTCGTAAGTGTTACTGGGAGGAAAGCCAAAATTTCTTTTTCATTAGATAATTTCAACTGCCATCATCTTAAAAAATTTCAGATAAAGATACTGTATCATCCTTCATTGCTACTTCTGATTAATTATTTTGAACTAGAGAACATTTCCTGCGGACCACGGATCGGGGAACGCTGCTCCATGCGATATTTTTCAGGTAGGAAAAATCGTATCAAGCGATGCAGGAGGGTGGGTTTCTTCACTTGCGCAAGGTTATCTTTTATCCATCCAAGTAACAATCATCCAGTCGCCGAATCACTTCCAAAGAGAACCTTGAACAAAGCTAGAATTGCTTGCATCTTGCACCAGCATTCTCATCCCTCCAAACTCCTCCGTCCCCAAAAGAAGCTACAAAAAACGTCATTCACGCGTCCGTCAAAAAATATTTGCAAGTCGCCCGGGCGCGTCCTGAGCCCGGCAAACAAGACGAGGGCTACAGCAACCAAATGCCTGGCAGAAAAAAAAAAAAAAAAACCACAAACAAAACCGAGTCGACGCTGGGCGGCTTGAACCACGAGGCACAGAGACACAAAGGCCCAACACTGTGCACCTCTGAATGCCTCCAAGACCAAAGCTATTCCTTCACCGGGGTAATACATACTCACTGACTGGGAACCAAGCAAAGTCCGCTGCACTAAAACCGGGGTCGATGGAGCCCTTTTTCAATCAGCTCATTCCCATCACAGACTCGGTATCCAACGCGCGAAAAAAAGGGGTTTTTCTTCTTTCTCTTTCGGATATAAACGAACAAGTAATAAACTAGAACTATTCCTCGTCTTTCTCTTTCTTTCGTCTTTCTTTTTCAGAGAGCCGCCAGAATTTCTTCACCACCCAATCTCGCATCTACAGCGCATATCTTCCCGCAGTCATCCTCACCCATGGTCCCGTGGCACAAGAACCCCGTTCGTCTAAAAAAAACTCCTTCTTTACATTACATCCCATCTCATCGAACTTACGTGTCTAAAAATTGCTCTTCATACCGCACTAACACCAACGTAATAAAAATTGGCAGACAAGGGAGGGACGAGAATTTTTTTTTCAAGCGAGAGACGATTCTTTTATCACAGGACCAAATGGTGAGACGACACAGGAAATGCGCTAGATTCTATTTTCTGCACGAGCCGGAAACTGGAGAGTAGTCAGTTCTTTGCACTGTCGCCCACGTTCAACACACCATCCTTCATCTTGTCCACATACTCGGTGAACACGTCCCGGAACTGCGACCACGACTTTTCCGGGATGGTTACTGATGTCCGGAAGTTTGTCTTCACCTGCTCAAAAAAAAAATTTAAAATTCAACGATCAGGCGTGAATAAATACTAAAAGTACTTGATATTTAGATACGAAAATTCATCGAATAAATTCTCAGCAAAATATTCATACCTCAGAGATGCGCATGTAGACACCACGGCTGTTTTGCCCGATGTCAAAGTAGAAGTTCTTGTTCTCCACCTTGAGATGCTTTCCTTCCGGTAAATCGTCTTTGCTGGCAGCTCCATCTTCAGTGCCAAATTCTTCAAGCAAGTCCGTCAGGGCATCCCGGAACTCAATCATTCCTTGAGCAGGAATCGCAATCTGCGCCCTGGGACCACCTCGGGCCACAGTTTGCGAAACCTATCACGAACCCATCTTCAAGCACATCCTCAAGATATATGAATAAGGATGAGACTCACCCGCAGGAATCGCCCACGAGCGTTTTCCTTGAGGTCTAAATAATAACGGCGGTTGTCTTTCGAAATCGACTCCGACTTGAGCTTCCCATCTTCTGGACCGTGATCGGGATTCGGGGGTCCTGAAACCGGAAATACACATTTGAACCATCAAAGAATGAATTGACAGAAACGAAGCACAAAAACGGATCTTAGTGATGAATCACACAATTGAAGTCACAGCAAGTACTACACTACAATTCGAAAGATCATGTTCGCAATGAGACGTTCAACACTTCAGTTACCGCTGAGAACAGCGCATGTCAATGGAATCCTTCCGCGGACGAAGAACCACAGCAGAAAAACACTTGATAAATTAAGATTCACTGACCGAGTCCCGAGTAAAAGTCGCTAAATGCGGTCAACTGCCCGCGAAATTCCCCGGCGGTAGACAGAGCGAAGAAAATCTGGTTCCTCCTTCCATCCGCTGAGATCTGTCATTTCGAAGCATACATTTCAGAAAAAGGTACACTTACTCAATTCAAATAAACCAACCTCAGCGATCTTGATGAACCTCCCACGCTTGTTTTCTTTCACATCCAAGTAGAAGCGCTTTGACTGAATAACGAGCACTTTCGTAGCAAGCTCTTTCTCAGGCTGCGGACTCGGACCTTAATAACATTGTTTTTCCGTGAAAACTCCAATACAACAGATCACCAGGGAAGTAGAACTCACTCGCGTCAGTGACATCGTCTCTGTCGCTCTCTCGGTGGCGACTGGTCCGTGAATCGTTGCGCCATTCCATGGCTAGTTCTATATTATTTTAAGCTTAAGGTACACAGTTGGATAAACGGGTAAAACACGCGAGATGCTTAGATCCGGAAGAAAGCCAGGGTTTTGGCTTTAAAGCATCTTCAAAAAGTCACCACGGAAAACAGAAATCTCGGGCACAAAAAGATTCAGAGACTGAGCTGAGCTGCGCGGCTCCTCCCATTGTAATTAACACAACAGCCCAGACCCCAGCTCATCTGAAAGCGAAAAGTACACAAAACAATCATTACACCATGTCCGTCTTGCAATCCCAAAGTGACAAAACTCCCAGGAAGATCACGCACGCAAGCTCGTTACAAAATCACAGATAAGCATGTTCACCGAACCCATACTCAAAATATTCTTCATTCACATCCGCCAATTTCCCGGCAAACTTGCTAGTAATGACCTTCGTTCCAACACTGAGCTTTGTGCATTGCAAAATGTTTACGTTATACGCCTCTTTGAACTGTACCGGACAGTATACCATGCACCCTACGGCAGAAGAAGCATGTCCATGATGGACACATCTTCAACCTTGATTCTTCATGCATGACAAACAATGCCGAACCAGAAGTTAATGGTTCATATTCATAATACTTGATGTCGCACTTACACTGAAGCATGAGAGGTTTTCTTTCCTGTACAGGACATTACATTACTGCTGTGAGTACTGGCAGTACTGATTACTGTACCATAGAATTAACCCTTGTAAATACAGTACAAAATACTGCGCCACAAGGAGGACTTACAGCGCTTTCTACAGTTGCACGGACAGGTAAACGGTTTTTTTTTCTAATTTTAGGTGTGCTTGTATGATTGAAGGATATACACCACAAAGAAGAACTCTCCAGCAGTAAAAGCAAGCCACAGATAGAGATGATGTGGCATGATCTTGGAAAATTTCAGTCATAATGAAAACAATAACTCTCCTTCAGTGCTGCAAAGTCAGTTTATTCTCAGAATGGATTCAAATGCAACCTGGAATGGTGTGACGAACCCAATGACCACACATACCACTTACAGTATTATAAATTACTGTATAGTCAGTCATGGAGATTTTGAAGGGTCGATGACAGCGACATCTTTTCTACGCGTCAACCAAAAATACTGTACCTCAGTACCCTATCTGGGTCGTCAATATGAGGCGAAGCCCCAAGGCCGCGCTAATTGCAAAAGACTTTACACCAAAGGTGTCCAACTGCTGTGCAGTACATACTCTGCATGCAACCATGTTCATGGCTGACGAACTCATGAAATGTAGGGCTGCACAAAAAGAAAACCCCCATCGTCTGCTGCAGCTAGCCGACACGCAAGGTCAATCCCATAAAGAGGTGCCATAGCAGCAATAAAGGGCGCATGCTCCAATATTTCACTCCTAAATGAATGATCGGAGTGGCTGGCCATGCATTGTGGCAACAATTGCCCAAGAGATCAATAGTCAGCCAGGGAGCTGCCAAGGGGCACATAGTTGGTTGACCCTGACTTTACCAGCAGTTACTTTTGCCCCTGCATAACCTTCAGCTGCATGCAGTGTGAAACCCATCCCCCAACAAAATGTTCACGTTTTGAAAAAAAAAATAAAGAAATTATTTCATGCATATATGCAAGCTGAATTTTCAACAATCAAACTCTATGCATGTCAGAAGAAAAGGGAGCCCACCATCAGTGAAACCCTTGAAACAAATTCAAAATGGGGGAAATTACAACTTTGACAGCAGAACCAATATAGAATTCATCATGTCATGAAAAAAAGCCAGTGTTGTCTATTTCTCCCTCATTTTTCTCCCCATGAATGATATGTACACAAAATCAACTAAATTTTTGAATTAAAGCTCTTTACATGACTGTTGGAATAACTGGCATGGAAGAAATACATGCAATATTGTATATGATTTGTTGGAACAATTTTTATGATCAATTCCCTGTACAGTATATATTCCAAACCATACAATACACCAATCCCAAGCATGAACAATGATGAGTGTTGGAAGTGATTTAACTCTCCAGAAGAGGTGTAAATTATACTGTATTTTAAAAATTCCATGAAATCCTGTCAACTAAAAAGTGCATGCTTACTACAAAACTGTTGAAAAAAACACACATGGCAGAAGTGTGTACTGTAAAATAAAATGCATTAATTGAACTTTTGGTTCAAAATCATATGTTGCAGTTCTGATGTATGTAGTTGTGAAACTTGAATTGACTTGTATATAAACATTCATTGTATTTTCAAATTTTGAGACAGACTGTATACAGTATATATTTTTGATGGTGGCCAAGAGTCAGTGAGGCCTTTGGAAAATTTAAAAGGTAATGGATTAAGTTTTAAAATCTAAAGAAAATATTACATTTGAAATTATCAAGAGACCAAAAAAAGATGGGTTGTGGGGAAAGTAAAGACCAGAAGCCAATCAAGGTAGACTCTGCAAGCTCAGACAGAGTCCCAAACCTGACCAACAGGGAAGCAAGACATAATGAGATCCTAGAGGTAATTGACTTGGGGGATCCCTTCTTGGACAGGAGGGATCCTCAAAGGCAGCAACTGGCAGAAGAAGAGGATGATGATCTTGGTGGCACTGACTCCAGCAGCATTCACAATATACATTCTATTTACACCAGTGACCTTGGGGTGAGTATACTGTATGTTATTGAGACATTTGCAAGAAGAGCAAAGAGCTGAACAATAATTAAGCACCCTCAAGTCAGACAGCAGTCTTGAAATACTAAAAGCAGAAAGCTTATTAACTTCCCTTCAATTAAACTGGAAGAATGACTAAATTATTTACTCAATTACTCTTGATGGTGCCTTTGCATAATTGGGGCATATATGCACCTTAATTTTTGAGCTGCAAAATTAGACCCAAACTAATCCAGCACACAACATCCATAAGACTCACACCTCTGTTGTCAGTGAAAATGTTCATATTTCAGAGAGTAAGTCAACAATTAAAATGATGAATCTATACTCAAAAAAGTTGTATATAATAGCATTCAATTTGATTCTCTTTCATAAATTATTTGTAATTTTTGATCCAAAGAGAATGCATGCACAGAAGGATTCACAAAGAATTTGAGAACTACACACATAACCACACTTTTGGTCAAGATTTTTGGGAAAGCTAAGAGCAGAAGAAACTCAAATAATGTCAGTATTTTGAAAAATCTCTCATGTTTCAATTTTGAAGGAATCATTGGACTTGAGAAGAGGTGGTTCAGGACCAGGACTAGAACATAAAAACAATAAGGCATCAGCCTCAAGCTATGACTCCATAGATTCAGGAGTGTATGAGCTGGATGATGAATACAGCTTTGTCATCACAGAGCTTTCTTCACCAGAACTGATAGCAAGAGTTGAGAGAGACTTTCTTCCACCAAGTGAAGAACTGGGTGAGGAATCATAAAAACCCTGGTAATTTCCCAGGAAATTCTTCATATTTTCTGTATTCCCTAATTCAAGATCTAACAATCCTGGGAGTGACTTGCAAAAGACTGCTGAGTGGGTCCCAGAAAACCAGACTGGAGGAGCAAGAGGTTCTGGAAACTCTGAGGAATGAAGGACTCTTGGCAGTGACCACTTCCAAGAAACCTGGAAGTCTCTGGTGAGAAATCTCATTTGTGTGAAAAATTAAAAATCCAAAATCATATACTCTCATCTTTTATATAACCTTTTTCTTAGCTTTGAGATTGTTGATGCAAATGCAAGTCTGTCAGAAAGCATGAGGAGTGACACCTTGTCAAGGCTCAATTCATCTGCTCAGCCTCATTTACCACCTTTGAAACTGCAGTCCAAACTTGAGGCCAGAAGGAGGCAACATCAAAGGGAGATCAGCTCAAACACAGACATAGAGATCATGCTACAGAAGGCTGAAGATAGAAGGAAGGTCAATATCAAATTCAGTTTTAAATTTATTTTTAATTTTTTAATACTGCGTATCATATAGTCATCCAAACTTTGTCCCAATGACAGAAAAACCAAATTTTCAAGCAATTTGAGTTAACAGGCCATATGTATAGTCAGTATAATAAAAAAGAGTTTATTTATGTCACTGATTCTTTTATGCATCAGTAAAACACACTCTTTTATTAAGATTAAGGTTTTAATTAACTGCTGCATGGATGCCAGTGTCAAAATAATTTTTGCATAAATTAAATCCCTTGGAATTTATATATTATAGCACAGCAAGTCAGAAAGTGATACAGTATTGGGATGTGCTGGAAAAGTGTTTTTAACCAAAAATATGTGCAGCAAATTTTGAAAAATGTCCAGAGGGCCCAGCACACATATAAAAAGAAGTTGGAATTCAAGAAATTTGTTAACATATAGCCTCAGGCCAAGTCTTCAGGTAACTCAAGGAAAAACATTTTCAACACAACATATTCTGACATCCCCTTTATTTCAGATCTCTAACAAACTGTCAAATAATTATATACTGAAAATCATGTTGCATATTTCTGACATAAAAAAATTGTTGGTGTACAAAATTTGTTGAATTATTGATTCACAGCAAGTGGAGGAACAAAAGGTGAAGAGGCTCAATATAGAAAGAGTGGAGCTTGCCAATTCAAGAGTGGAAGGGGACAGAATAGAGAAGGTCACCAAAGCCAATCAGCAAGTTGAGGGAGCAGAAAATAATAGGTGAGTTTCTTATAGTCACATGCAAAAATTATGTACATGCATAACAGAATCTCATTATAACAAATAATTGCTCAGTTCATATCAGGTGTTTTTTAGGTCCCAGCTAAATGGGCATGTTACAGGTGGAATTTCTTCAGGTTTAAATTTACAAGATTAAAAAACAAAATGTTTCCTGCTTGGTCCACAACAGCTTTGTTTCAACAAAATTTCACAACAAACACTTACCATACAATGCAAAAATGCATTTGATACATGCATGCACAGAAAGCCATTTATGAGGCCTGGAGAAGAACTGCCAACAAACTTAAAATTTGCTACATCAAAATTTAATTAAAAATTTTTTTTTACAAACCAAGGACCATAAAAAATGCTATAATAAGATTCCACTATACAGGTAAATTGTCTCTGTAACATGACTTTTTTGTCCCAGAGGGTTTCTTCAACTACAGTATTCCATTTGGGTTCTCTCTACAATGAATTTTTTTCTGGTCCACCTGAACTTCTGTTGCAGAAAACATCCACCTGCAAAAATACCATATTTACTCAAGTACCACACACCCCATCTATGGTGACTCTGAAACCACACTATAAAAAAGAACACGCAAAATTTGAATTCAGACATGAATTCAACTCATTTTAAAGTGTTTCCAGTCAAATAATTTGGTCCAAAATTTCCAATTATAGAATCAAGGGCAATATAATGTAAACCTTAATTTCTAAAACTTTTTGAAAAAACCGTTTTTCCCCCCCACAAGTTTGAGAAGAAAAGTTTGTGTTGTACTCCAGTATAGATACTGCATGTACAGCACAGTATTTAATGGTCAACGCCAAAAATCTCTCTGATTATATCTTTCTCCCCAGGGAAACAAGGCTGAAAGAGCTGAGAGACAAGCTCAAAGAGAAGCACACCAAAGTTGCTCATGCCAGACTTCGGGCTCAGACCCACAAGGAGTCCCTTGGCCCAACACCAAAACCAATTCTTCAAGGGGTCAGTGGACCCAGGGGCATCATCATGGATGATCACGCCCTTTTAAGGCCCAGCATCAAAATTGGCAGCCATGATGCATTCTTTGATGATTAACTTGATATTCATCCTTTGTCAAAAAAAAAGAACTTACCCAAAACAAGATGCCTTCTTCAGCAACCCACTTTCTTCAAGCTCAATATGTCCTGCAACAAAAAAATTATATTGTCAAAATCATTATATATCAACACTCTGCTGCAACATGAAATGAAACAGCCTCAGGAAACAAGAACTGGTCTTTGATTCCTTGCAGTCCAGACCAAAAAAAAAGTGAAGCCAATATACTCAAAAATAAAGTCTCAACAGAACTTCAAAATACACAAACAAACACAATCGACGTCTGAACAACAAATAATCACCAGTTTGAAATGCCAAAACAGCAAATCACAAAAAAAGCAAACAACCCTCAACCAAATACAATTAATAACCTGGTAACCGAACATAATGCTGTTAATCAACATAAAAAACTCTTTCTTGTCTCCTTTCCGAGCCTTCAACAAATGCCCAAGGAACGTTATTGTCAAAAAACAAAAACAAAATAACAGCAGAAAACGCGTTGAGCGAAGCTGTTGAGCAGCAGGATTAAGTTGAACACTATAGTTCAAGGAATGCTTTCTTCTTTTGTCTCCCGGCAGGAGGAAAAAAAAAGAGTGGGGAATCTAAAAACTGATGACAAATGCAAAGCGAGACTAATATATCCTCTGAACAGCCAGGTATTGAACAAAACATTTCCACCTCTTGTATCACAAAAAAATCCTCAACTATACCTGCTTCCTTTTTTTATTCCATATAAGTTGAACTACAACACCAAAAGCACCTCAAAACATCCTCAGTAGAAAAAAAAAGAAAGAGGGAACAAAGTAGGATCCATTTTGTCTTTCCTCTAGGAACAAACAGACGTCACTTCCAGCAATGAGAGAGAGATATATTAAGCAAGGGGAGGGAGCTATCCAAGCAGGACATTATTTGCACTTGTCAGCCCTGATCCATAATTTATATTCCCTGGTCAGGAACAATAAATGGTTAACATGGAGTGACAAAAAAACATGTCTACTGTTACATGGTTTCATATAAAGCCTCAAAAAAGAAAAAAAAAAGCAAGCAGCAGGATGGCTTCCTCAATCAAAAAAGCACACAGAGCTCTCCTGGAAAAGTTTTGCTGAATGCTAAATATTTCTCTTCATTCCAGGATCTGAGGATATTAAGCAACAAATGTCTTCTATCACTTGGTTAATTGCAAAAAAAAAAAAAAAGTAGCAACATGTTCAGGTAACTTCGCCAGTCTTCCGCAGTGACCATTTTGCCAAAAAATTGCCCATCAGTCAACAGTTTAAACACTGAATCCATCTTATGCTGGTAGCCCACATGTTTTAGCACACCTAAATCCACTTTTTTCTTATAAACTTTTCTCTGAGGTCAGAAATCTTCACTGGTAGCAAGTGGAGCTCGCTTGAGATTCGGGCTAGTGATGTCTACTTGAGGAGTGCTCTGAGCTTTGCGCAACATCAAAGGTGAAGGCTGCAACATTGGCGACCCGGCTCTCAGGTGTGCGTTTTTCGGCGGAGGTGGAACAAACTTGGGTTTGGCAGGGATCTTGGGCTTGTCCAAGGACGTAGTAGAGGTCTGCCTCTTCACCACCACCATTACGGCTTCTTCCTCCTTCTTCTTTGGCACCTTATTCTTAAAAAAAAAAAAATACAGCATTAAACACAATTTCCATTCAACAGCTACAGATTTGAAAAAACACCTCATTAATCAAGTAAAATTAATCTGATTATATCAATTTCATTGACGGACGGAACAGCATAATCTTGAGACTAATTTAAGAATAATTTTCTGAAAATTCTAGGTTTTTTCTAAAAATGAGTCAAAATGGAGAGAAGTTGAAACCCCAAAGACAAAAAATGGTTCATTGTCCAAATTTTCATGTTCTGTGAGTTTGTCAACAGTCCAAGCGCAAAAAAAGACAAACAATGGATTTCCAATAATTAAAATTATGTTTTGTGCCAATGCCCATGCATCAGCACACCTGATGATCATATTCTAATAAAATAAATTATTTATCAACAGTACAATATCTTCAATTCTCCCATTCTTTCTTCCCGCATCAGGAGAAAAAATTTTTTTATAAATAACACACAGGAATTCAAGACAGTGCCAACAATGTCACAAAATACAGTATCTCCTACATAAAAAGTCATACATCTCCAGGAGAAACTTCACTAGATCAGCAAAAATATTCCATATTGGGCGGTTTTAAATTTGGGAAATAAGCATTTTTGTTGGGGGAAAAAAAGGAAAAATTACAGCAAATTTAAATTGTTGAAATATTACTCTGGGCCTTACATTGCTTTTTAAATGAGTTTACGATAAGATGCTAAACTTGGAGACAAGGGTTCATTCACACAATTACTCTGTCACTCTTTCAAAACGCTGGTCACATTTTTATTGCTTTTCTCTTTCCTATGCCAAAAAAAAACAACCAAAAGACATCCAGAAATTGTGAGTCATGGAGGTTTGAGAGAGGAATGTTTTTAATGCATGAATTGTTTCCCAGGGAATTTAGACAAGGACGCGAAAAAAAAATTCAACACAGAAAGGCTTTCAACCTGGAAAGGTCTGAGTTTCAATCTCAAGCTTGCAAACAGTAGGAGGCGAGTTGTCAGATGAACTGGAAGTTGAGCGCTTGACAAAACCGTTGCTGCTTGAGGATGCCTGCACGTCACTCGTGGACAGCGACCTTTCAGCAGGCCATCCAACTTTCGGTGTCCCCATCAAAGAGTCACTGGCTTCAGAAGTCACAGAGCGGGACATTTCCACGGCAGGTGACACAGCTGTTCCAGCAGAGACCAGCAAAAGAGGAGCATTTGCTTTGCTTGCCAACACTGGTTTCGCAGGGATTTTCGGATGGAATGTGCCTCGCAAAGCATTGATCACTTCCATCGCAATTGCCTGAAAAATAGAAAAAAAATCATTAAATTTACACTCTAAATTACAGTGAGACCCCCACATGCGAACACCTTGACCTGCAGTCAATTTGACGTAGGACACTTATTTTCCCCAGCAGAAATTAATAAAAAAGGCCCAACATGAGGACACTGACAACATAGGGACATTTTGTGATAATATTGCAAATACATTTCAGGCCAAATTACAAGAAACAGATATTTCCAACCCAAAAATTGTTGTAAGAAAATTTCTTGCGCATTTCTCTCGCCAATTTGCCATCCATTCAGCTAATTTTAAAAAATTACCTCCAGCATAGAGGGACTTCTACATTTTTTTTGCCCTTGAATATTATTTTTGTAGATGCCAACATTTCAATGTACAGTATGGAGATACACTATTCAATGCTCCAAATGTTCCTATTGAGTTGAGTTACATAGGTGATTAAGGTTTAAGTTCACCGTTTTATAAAAAAAGTCCCTTAAGACTTCTTATAAAGAAGGTATTTTGTGGCTAATTTTTAATATATTACAGTCAGATACCCTTTTGTTCTGAACTGTCATACAGAATTCAACTTAGGGACACTCTTCATGCACCAATTATGTCCGCATCTTGGGTCTCACTTGTTTACATAAAATAAACACTTACCGCGGAATCGGAGGAGAACACGTGACAATAATGAATGCCACTCGGGTCATCCAAGGTCACGTACCCGAAATAACGGGAATCAGCGTCCAATTGAGAAGCAGAGCTTATTTTCTGCAACTCATGCTCGCATAGAACACGCTGAAAAAGTAATAAATAAATTATGTCAATCTCCATTTGGCATATGAAAGCGAACAGCTCTTTCATGACACGACATCCTCCATATTTGCGTTTCAAACATGAACCGATTTTTTCATCAACGTAAATTATTTAAATTGAAAGGCGAGAAAATGATGACAGTGTCCCACAAATTCAACTTGGAATTAAGTAAAAGGCATAATTTGTTTCTAACATATCACGATTTAATCGTATTCTTTTTCAAGTAAAATTGCATAAATTTGTTTCTAGCATATCACGATTTAATTCTGGCTCTTTTTTGTCATGCGACCGAAAAATCACCCACTGTTTAATTCATCAACAAAAATTCCTTAAAATTGGAAAGCAAGAAAATAATGAGTGTCCCACAAATTCAACTTAGAATTTTGTAAAACGCAAAACATTTGTCTAGCTTATCAGGATTTTACCCGCCCAGAAAAGAAGGGACACTGGGATCTGAGTTTAGGTATGGTGGAGTGGAACCTCACCAACAGTTATTTCGCTTGCTCGAAAAAGCTATGTGCTTTGCACTGAAACCGTGCGAAAAACCTTAGTCGGGAATCCATCAATTTCTGGATAGACGACCTCGAAGTTTCAACGCCCTCCATGACATGGACTATCGTTGATCCAATATACTGAAACAACAATGGAATCGATTACGCATTTCAGTTAAAAAAAAAAAAGGTTTCTATAGCATCAATTCATTATTTGAGATGAAAACTGACCTGAGCAGGAAATTCGTGGAAAACGCCTCCGTCGTCAGGGTCTCTTTCCAGTACTGGACACGAAACTCTGGGATCCTTGAAAGGATCCCAACTTTCCTGTAGTTATAGACTTGAGACTCTAAAAGGTCCAGGAGGAGGAGGAGGACGACGACTACTTCCACCACGTCCTCGAGATGGAAAGGAGGAAGGAAAAGGAGATCTGTTTCAAGGTCAGAAAGGTCGAGCTCCAGAACTGGAAAATCCCAGTTTCTCTCTGATCTCACACTGGAACTCCGATATTTCATTGCTCTACACGAAGAGAACAAGAAAAAAAAAACAGACAACTCCATCACAGCACTTTTTTTTTAATTTGAAAAACTAACCAGTTTACAGAGATCAGCAGAAACATCGCTTTGGTACCCAGTTCTTCCACCAGGTGGCACCCTGTCAGCTGCCAAAGATGAAGTGCTTGAAGACAAAGAAGAAAAGCGACCATCTTCTTTCTCAGGTCCTATTGACGCCAGGATTCGTTTCTTGTGTCCAGGAAGAGTGATTTCTAGAATAGTCGTCAACTCAACTTCCCACATTTTCTTCACCTGCAAAAAAACCATTGACAAAAATCTCGGGGAAATCCTTAAATAAAATTCCCGTCTTGAAAAAGAAACCTTGTTCATGTTGCTGAACTTGTAGCGATGGAACTTGGACACGTAAAAGTCTAGGTTGAGGAATGACAGCCATTCTTCCACACTGTCGAATCTTTCGACAACATACTTTTCCCCAGGCGAGATTTTGGGCAATTTGCAAGGAAGTCTGGCGACTTGTTCCAAAATAGTTCGTCTACTTCTCGGGTCACGTACTCCCATGTCCGTCAGGTCACTTTCTTCCAATATTCCTGAACCCTGTGAAAAATGATCAGAGACATATTACAAAATATACAAAGACAATAAAAGAATTATTCCCGTTCAAAAATTAATCGCTCATTGAGATAAAACTCTATCTTTTGAAGAATTCTATAGAAGACTCTCAGAAATCTGAGAAAGAATATCGTAATAATTTGATGAACTCCTTCTCAGATCATTTATTTTTGGAGTTTAAATGTTTTTTGAAGGGGAAACCCAAATATTATACTTGAAGTCACCACTTATCAAGATGATTTTACAGAAAGCTTTTTCTTTTTCACTGCGAAGAATTTTTTTTTGACACCCTGTATTTACCAGAAATTGGAGATCATCAAATCCTCTTGATACAAATTGGGCAAGTAGATCTTCGTGTCCAAGTTTCGTCAACCAGTCCTTGAGCTCACACCCATTCGACATCATGGAAACTGTTTGAAAAACAAAAATTAAAACCAATTATAATCACTCATCACAATCTAAAAAATTACGATTCTTGTGTTGATCTACCTTGTCTGTTGCAAACTTCTCGATCAACAAAAGACGGAATTAAAGCTTCTTCTTGACTCAACCCACTGCTGATGGAAGCAATGAGCTCAGATATCTTGTTCCACTCTTCCTTCTCATCAAAGGGACTCAGCATTTGCAAACTCAGGGACTTTTCATCCACAGGTTTTGCAGTGTCTTTGGTCTCCAGGTTCTTTGGCTTTTCCTCAACCTGCAATCGTTTCTTCGCCATTTCCGTATCAGCAGCGTTGAACGAAAGGGACTGAACTTTCGTCACAGGACGAATAATAAGCTGCTCTTTCGACTTCGGCACCACTGAGCCTTTGAACAACCCTGTAAAAAAATTGAGTCAATACACGTTAAAAAGTATGACCCAAAGGTAATTTTTTGACGAGCCTGAAAAGATTCCATCGCCGACGAATTCTTCAACAGATGGCGGTTTTTGGACAACGGGACTCGATTCTTCTGCTGTCGGGGTCATGCTTGAGCCAACATCCACTTTATTCACGACAACCAACACATCGTCAGTCTCCGTTTCTATGTCCCTGGATTGTCGCTTGTTTCTCGAAGCCAAACCCTGTTTGGAAGTCAATTAGATTAAATCAATAATTGTCGAGGGACAATAATAGTACAGTCGAGCAGCTTCAGGGTAACAAGCATTTGAGTTGGAGAGAGAAAAAGTAATGACATGACATTTTAATTGATGATGTGCTAGGTATTGAACTGCTTCTTGAATGAGTTATAAAGATGCTGAACTTATCGGATTCAAGGGTTTACTTTTCTTTCTTTAGTTCTCTCAGTCTGATTTTGGGTACTTTCCTGTTATCTCAGTACCTACTTTCCATGCACCTACCAGAAACTGTGAATTTCATTTTTCCGCATTCCACTGAAACTGATTTTGGGAGTTGGTTAGGTAAAGTTAGGTTAGGTCAGGTTAAGTTAGTTACAAATATCTTTCAATTAACTTAACCTGACCTGGTTGCTCAAAAATGCAGAGTGAATGAATTGTGTGAAAGGATTGAAAAAGATACAAAAAGAAAATTTATTGAATGAATTTTTGCATGGAAAGTGCATGCAATGTGTTTGCTATCTTCATCAACACTTTTTTGAACTTTTCTTCTACTGCTTTCAATGAAAGATCTTGGATTTTATACAGGCCCAGTAAAAAATTTTAGGTAAAATAAAACTTGTTTGATATTCATGGACATTTTAAAGGTTCTTCGACTAATTGAAATGATTCCTGAACAGTATTGTAAATTAACCAACATTGGTAAAAGGCAAAATCCTGTCAGCAATGCTTGTCAGCGCCTGGCAAGCAGGTGGTGGAGGATGATCAGGAGTCGGAGGTTGTTGATAATGCGTCGGACTCGACGGCGATTTTTCCCTTTCCAACGCGATCCTGGCTTCAGCAACAAACTTCCTCCGTCTCTTTTGTCCCTGATGATTCCCAGCAACGACACTGTCTAAAAGATTGTCTGCGGATCCCGACCTGTTCCTGCCGGGTAGCAGGGAAAAGCAGCGCCACAGTAGTTGCAGAACAAGGAGCAGTGACAGCTCCTGCAACAGCATCGAACTGCACTCGGGCGCTGCAAAGTGGTTGAACCACAGCTACTAACGCCTAAGCACAACCAACTTGCTCAGGCAAGGGATTTCGTGCCCTCTGTCCACGTTGGTGTCGAAGCTGAGAGTGCGAGAGTGGCGACCTCCAGTGGTGGGAGGAGCAAATGCTCTTCTTGGGGGCTTCTTTGGAGGCCTTGACTGAAAATAAATCAAGAGCTTTAAAGCAGTCAAACCTCAATTTCCTGACATAATTTGTGGCATTGATTCATTAAGTGTATTGTACACAAAGAAAGTGCAGTCGAGGTATTTCAGGAAAAATAAGCTTGTCTACACTGATGATTCTGTTTTATATAGGAGAGAAAGCCACAAGAAATAATTTGTATCTTAAATGTACTGTTTTATTCATACTATATTTCAACATAGTCAAGCCTCAATATGTTGCCATCATTTGTCATATAGCACATTTTTGTCAATAAATGAACAGTAAATTTTATGAGGAAGGTTTACTTTAGGGATTTAATATAGGGGATAAAATAAGCTTGTATATGCAGAATTTTTTGTTTTACTAGATAGAAAACCAGAAAATCTAATTTTATGTCAAATGAAATTTTTCAATAGTAAAACCTCAATATAGTGCCGTCATTTGTCCTGGCACACTTTTTGGCACTAAATGTACACAGAGCAGGTATACATAGGTTCAGTTGAGGCATTCTACTACGCAAAATAATCTGTCTTATAGTATGCCTTATATCTATCTGCCTTATACTGTAGTATGTTTTTTTTTTTAATATAGAACCATAAGAAATACTCTGAATAAGCTCAATAAATGTACCTTCTTAACCTGTATTTCAATGTATACTTGATGAGTCGGAATAAATCAGATTTCAACACACATTATGTGCAATAAAAAAATAGAGCTATTTTCTCAGTTTCTTTGATACTTTCAGATGCTGAAATGCAGGGATCCCCTATAATTTCCCAGAAAGTTCCCACTTAATTTACGAGATTTTCAATTAAGGAAGGTCCCAAACGCGAACAAAAATATTTCTCAAGAATAAAAAATTCAGAAATAGACTTTTTAAAATTATTCTGAGTTTTTTTTGTGAGCATAAGCAAGTGATTTCGAATGGTATCCATAGAAAAAAATAAAGCATTAATTTCTTCGATCTTGGCCCAGTTTCCATTCAAGTAAAGTATTTTTTTTTGAGGAACTAAATCGAGTTTCAACTTTTTATACACCCTAATGCTGGTGACTTCGTGAAATTCTGAAAATAAATAAATTCGCGTGAGTGAAATGGTGGCTATCAGTTCATAGGAAGCCCTCAGTATCTGGTAGAAAGGGGCGATAGGGGTCTTGATCAGGAAGGCCTGAGCAAGGGCCTGAAGGACAAGTAGGAGCTCTCCCAAACGCAGCAACCCTGGCCCGGGTTCACACGCTGAGGCAAAAGTTGTACTTCAACAGTTCTCGATCTCACTCGTCCACCGGCGACTCTGGAACGGGCGCCACCAGAAGGCACAGCTTTCGCAGCTGCGGCTTCCGCCGCGATCATTCTCGGCGAAGGATCATTTCCAGACGATGACGACATGTCGTCGGATTCCATCATATCTAGTGACTTCGACAACTGTCCAGCTTCGAAGGATTGGTGCCTTGGCAAAAGCAGAGAAGGAAACAAATTCAGTTTTAATTTATCTCGGAGTGAGTCAATGTACTAATTTTGAATTCGTACATAAGCTAAGAATCCTGCCGCACATCCTACAATTAAATCATTTGTACATACAGTCAAATTTCAAGGGAACAGCAAAACAATTCGAGTTCTACAATTTTTAATCATTAATTGTGAGGGAATTAAGACATACACTTGACAAATTAAATTTGGCACAGGAAGGTATTCGACTTGGGGAAGATCGAGTTACAGAGGTTGTGCAATTTACAGAACAATTCCTCTCGACAATTTGTATTTCGAGAAATCTGGTCTTCCAAGATTGGGATGAAGATTCGATGCTTGTAGTGATGCGAAAAGACTAAAGTGAATTTATGTATATCTGTTCACACATCGCGTCATTTACATTTCAAAATTCTGTCACAATTCGTTTGTTTCTTACATAACACTATATGTATCATGTTTTAATCATATCAAATGCAGATACGAAGTAAATGTCGATCAGATCCAGAAGAGGGTTTTATTTTTCTGTAAATCACATAAAAATAAACATGCCTATTTTACGTGAAGAAAACCATACAGAAATAAACCAAGAATTGTCAAGGCATAGCTTGAAGGATAAATGTATCCTCGTTGAATAAAATGTACACTAAAACGGTTCAATTCATGCAAGTTTCCGTCTGAAGAAATAAAAGGTATCATGCAAAATTAACAAAAGGCAAACAAAAACGGCAAAACATGCTGCAAATATTTGCGTGTATTTCGTGTATCAAGATTTTGGTAAGTACCGTCTATGTCTTTTGTAATCTTCTATAACAGTGTCCCATGGTTGGGAAGATTCAGGTCTGGGAGGGAAGAAAACATTGTCATAAGGACTCCCAACAGTCGGCGGAACAACTTTCGACCGGCTCCAGTCTTCGCCAAAGTCAACTAGGATTGTCTTATCTGCAAAAACAAAAAAGGAAAATAAACCTCAATGTCAACCCAAAAGAAAGAATATTTCGAAATAGAAACCTTTTATGAGACTACGTATTTCCCGGGTAACGCTAGTGTTGAGCTCTTCAGCAATAGTCATCACAGTTCGGTTTTGGCAGTCGGCGACATTCACATCCGTGCCTTGTTCCAACAAGATCTTGGCCACCTCCACTTTCCCACACAATGTGGCTTCATGCAAAGCTGTACCCACAGGAGTGACGGCATTCACGTCAAAGCCACTCTTCAGCAACAAATTAACCACGTTCCTGCAAATGAAGAATTCGACGATAATCGCATAACTCAAACACTCAATCATGAATCCTGAAAGATGGCAGCTCCATCGATTCAGGAGAAATCATTTACAGGCTCAAATGTTGGTTTCACACGAAGCTTTCGCGTTCTTCATCAAGAATTTCGTGAAGATAACGCAAATAAAAATAGTTCGGGAACACTACACGACTGAAGTCCACGTATTTCAGTTACACAACAATTAATTTTAATAAATTGTCTACGATGAAGTAAAAATCTCACACTGACACTCTTTCCCTGCGCGGAAATGAATTCACTGCGCCTCGAATTGTTGTTTTTCAAAGTTCTGGGGGAAATGGGACTGACAAGAAGTTCTTCCAAGAACTGATCCCTTCTTTCAAAATATTATTCCAATGCATACACATCAGCCACTCATCGTTCTTAAAGAATATATTTTTAATTCATCATCCTACAGTATCATCGGCAAACCCAAATGTGAAAAATATATTTACAGTTCGAGAAAATGTTTGACGGAGCGGAGTCAACTCGAAGAATGAATTCCGAACTCACTTATGGCCATTTCTTGAAGCAGAATGCAGCGGCGTGATTCCAAAAGCTCTGTGCTTGCAATTTTCCTTCGAATACGGCAGAAGTAGTTCGGGATGAGACCGAATCAAGAGATCCACGGTATCCAAGCGACCGTATTGGGCAGCCAAATCCAGCGGAGTTTCATCTCGCATGTTTTTGATCGTCGGATCCCCGGAATACTCAAGCAACAAGGTCACAACTGCAGTGTGNTCCTTCGAATACGGCAGAAGTAGTTCGGGATGAGACCGAATCAAGAGATCCACGGTATCCAAGCGACCGTATTGGGCAGCCAAATCCAGCGGAGTTTCATCTCGCATGTTTTTGATCGTCGGATCCCCGGAATACTCAAGCAACAAGGTCACAACTGCAGTGTGTCCGTATTGTGCCGCGCAATGCAAAGCAGTATCGTTATCTCGATTCTGAATGAAAAATAGAAGCATATCACTGAGCTTGACGTCACTAGACTCACGAAATACGCGATATCAACAATACACACACAAAAGAAAATTGTTCATGACAATCAGGGCATTATTTAGGCGACAAAAGCGGGTTCCAAGAAATTATCAGGAGAGAACAAACAGTAGCTGATCACAGAAAGATCCTTACAATAAATTTTCTCGGGCCACTCAAATTTTCTGCACAAAGCGAACTTACCATGCAATTAACGTCCGGAATGGAGGGTCCTCGGGATAAGAGAACGTCGACGATATCAGACTTGCCGGTCCAAGCCGCAAGATGCAGCGGTGTTGAGCCTTTGCAGTCGACCAAATTCGTCGACGCCTCGTGTGACAACAACAGCTCGACAACATCCCTTCAACATCCAACAGGATTTGCAATACAAATAAATTTTAAGATTGTACTTGGGAGCACTTACTTGTGACCGTTGAGCGCCGCATGATGCAAAGCGGAATACCCACTCGCATCTTGCGCATTGGGACCTGGCCCTCGACGCAAACTAAAAAAACATGAGAGATTGACATGTTACGGTATTACCATAATCGAGGCATGATAACGGAGCGTACCTCGCTAAGGGTCCGACTCGCTTCGTGCGGAGACTGAGTAGCTTCTCGACCTGGCAGTAATTCCCATTGCGAGCGGCTTCCACAAGCTCCTGCTCCTTTCCCATTCGTTCGATGTAAACTCAACACTTACGTTATTTGATTTTTATGGCACATCACATCGTTGAAATCGAGCACAGGGGTAACATCGAAGCCTGGAAAGCATNGAGGAACAGAGAAAGGTATTTTTCGGTGTGTTTCTCGGCGAAAATATTGCTTTCTCAGACAGAGTGAAGCCTGCGGACAACTCCATTAGTGACGACAATTCCTTGGCTTCGGCCCAGCATTCCAGAATATATTTTTATTTTAAGCTTCGCGGCTGAATATCATAACTTATTCCGTTAATCTCATAAAACCTGTGACGCTCCGTAAGCTCATTTGTGTCAAAATCAAGGAGGAAGTAAGTCACGTCAAGCGTGGGAGTGAAGCCTTTGATTAAGGCACTACGGAGACACTTTCAGCATACGTAAAGTCATTCAAAAGCAATATGCTGTGAAGAAATTTGGGTGAGTCGTGTCATAATATTTTCGAGAGCTGTGCAGAATCGCGGGAAAAGAAGCTGTTTTCCTCCCTCAAGCATGAATTTTTCTCTGAAAAATAATCGAACGAATAATTTATTGTTGAATGAGAAGTTCGTGCCGTCTCCCGACGGTCCCGTCTTTCTCGCGGTACTCAGAAAGTTGAATATTTTATCTTATCTCAGAATCTAGACGCGTGCGAAGTTCTTGTCTTGTAGATTGTTACGTTGTTCCTATCCGAGGCTCCATGTACAGCTCGTTTACTTCTTTGCTGTGCACAAGAGGCGAACTCCGCTGATGTCATTTCATTATTACGGATTGGAGTCGCTCGGGTTTCGCTGTAAAACATAGTCTTCTGATGCGGAGGTGTTTGTTGTTACTGTGTCTGTCTCTTCAGAATACGTGGCGTCACGATCATTGTGACATTCTCTTAGCGCTACGCCTAGAATTCAATCCGCGATCGGAATGTTGCGCCGACTTTTCAGGATTCTCTTGCGACGAAAAGATATTTTTCGTTTCTCGCGAGACATGTGTAGAATTTATTTGTTATTCCGGGGTATTCGGATGTGGTGTTGAACCTTGAAGCATCCTCCGCGTTTTTCGTTCAGTATCGGAAATAATCTGGTACTTTTTCACGTGTCCGAAGTTAGTCACATTTCGTTTACTTGCCCAGATATTTCCGTAATTTGTGTGATCTTTTTGTTTGACGTCGGTTGCTTTTTCAGTTGGGTTCTTCTTTTAAGGCTTATTGTAAATAAATCAATGGTGCTACCAATTATTCCAATAATATCCCTTGCCACATCGCCCACCGTCAAAAAATGGTTAGCCGCGAGAAGCGTTGTGGTAGGAAAATAAAGTATATGCTCATTATGTTTTGTGCGAAAATTTCTGGAAAAGCATAATTTAATTATATTACTGTATTAGGTTGAGGCGCTTCAAAAATGTTCGCGGTGTATATGGAACATGAACATCGCGGGATGTTCTTTCGAATCAATTTTCTGCGTGTGAATTCCTATTTTTCGCGGGCTTCTTATTTCGGTGTTTGTTGCTTCGTAGAAGCTCAGTGATTTTGTCTTATTTTGCAGTTTCAACCGGACCCCGGTGCTCGATAAGTATTATCTAGTGTTCTTTTATAAGACTTGGTTCGGTTACAAAAAAGAAAAAAGATAGAAAGCATGGCAGGAACGGCGTCAATCATGTGTCGAGCTCTGCTGAAAACGCATGCTGTTGCCAAACCTTTGCACTTGGCGCCCGCGGTTTACGCACAACGGAAACAAACCTGTGAGTGGAGGAAATTCATTGAAAAGTATTTCTGGTTCCCGCCAGAAACGGGTTATTTTTAGTAACTGTATTTGACGTCATCAACAGTTGCGTCGAAGCAGAAGCGGATNAATTATTCCAATAATATCCCTTGCCACATCGCCCACCGTCAAAAAATGGTTAGCCGCGAGAAGCGTTGTGGTAGGAAAATAAAGTATATGCTCATTATGTTTTGTGCGAAAATTTCTGGAAAAGCATAATTTAATTATATTACTGTATTAGGTTGAGGCGCTTCAAAAATTTTCGCGGTGTATATGGAACATGAACATCGCGGGATGTTCTTTTGAATCATTTTTCTGCGTGCGAATTCCTATTTTTCGCGGGCTTCTTATTTCGGTGTTTGTTGCTTCGTAGAAGCTCAGTGATTTTGTCTTATTTTGCAGTTTCAACCGGACCCCGGTGCTCGATAAGTATTATCTAGTGTTCTTTTATAAGACTTGGTTCGGTTAATAAAAAGAAAGAAGATAGAAAGCATGGCAGGAACGGCGTCAATCATGTGTCGAGCTCTGCTGAAAACGCATGCTGTTGCCAAACCTTTGCACTTGGCGCCCGCGGTTTACGCACAACGGAAACAAACCTGTGAGTGGAGGAAATTCATTGAAAAGTATTTCTGGTTCCCGCCAGAAACGGGTTATTTTTAGTAACTGTATTTGACGTCATCAACAGTTGCGTCGAAGCAGAAGCGGATTGTGGTGGAGAAGCCGGTGGTGGAACTTGATGGCGACGAAATGACGCGCATCATTTGGCAGATGATCAAGGACAAACTCATATTTCCTTACCTTCAGGTGATCATTTGTTTCTGCACTACATCATTCCATTCTATTTTAGGGAGAAGGGGGGTCTTGCAGTATCAAGTTACTTTCGAAATTGTTGGTAAATTAATTTAATCCCGCCAATTTTTCGAAGTGAGCGATTGGATTTTTGAAAATACTCGAATTCTTTTCGCGTTTTGAAATTCATATTCGGACTTTACTTAAATTAAGGTAATGAAGAAAGGAGGGCATGGAAAATGTTTGATTCCGTTAAATTTTATGAAGAAATTGATAATTTTTGTAAAATTAATTAGTGAGCTTAATTTTTAGAAATGATCATTTTCTATTGTTTGGAAAACCTTGGAGAAGTGTCCGTATCTGGTGACTTTGTCCAGATGTCAAGGCTGATTTTTAGAGTTCCAAGTGTCCCTAAGTCGAATCATCCAACTTTTGGTGCGTCCGTACGTCGGGGTCCCCCTGAAAAACTGTACGGTCCTCCTCATTTTCTCAATAAAAATGAAATTTAGAGTTCGAATTTGAAGTGCTGTAAAATATCCTTGTTTTCAATTCGAACAATTTCGCTATATGGAACGATTTCGCTATGCAAGTCACTGTTTTGAAATTCATGCTCACTGAAATTCGGACCTTCCATTCGAGGATTAAGAGGGAAATATTATATATTTGAGGAAAGCTAACTATATTGAAATTTACATTGAAATTGAATTATATAATTTATATTACATTATATTGAAATTTATTTCATGATTGAAATTTACATTGAGTCGAAATGTTGGAAATGAAATCAGTGATTGTTTAGGGTAAGATTTAATTTGTATTGTGCCTTATTTTCTTTTCTCTTGCTTCGAGTGTAAGCTGAAAAAAAAATTCCGTGTTGCACTTTCTTTTGTATGTTTTCTCTGTAAAATCGTGAGAAGTGATGCATAAATAAAAGAACCAACTGATGTGTCTGACCCCAGGTGGAAAGTCTTTACTATGACCTGGGCCTGCCCTACCGAGACCAGACGAATGACCAGGTTTGGTAGCTGCGGCGTGAGCGGTAGTTCTTCGTGTTACAGCCGTAGTTCACGCGGTGGTAGTGCGGACTGCTTCTCGCACAGTTTCTCAAATTCGACTTCCTTTACACCGAGAGCGGATTGCCGTGGTTTCGGAACATTCTGGGCGGGACCGTTTTCAGGGAGCCCATTTTGTGCAAGTCTATTCCGAGACTCGTGCCGGGATGGACGCAGCCGATCGTCATTGGGCGTCACGCTCACGGAGACCAGTACAAGGCGACTGACATGTGCGTTTCTTGTTTGGATGATGTGAATCGATGAAAGCTCCCTTCTAATGTACTTGCAACAAAACTCAAGAGCAACATTTTTATAATTTTCGCAGCGTGTGTTGTAATTGGTTTCGAGAAATTCGGAAAACTATTGTATTTACTTGAGTGCCACATGCCCTGAAATTAAAAAAGAGCATGCAGATTTTTCATCCTAAAATGTTTGAAATCCTATCCTAAAGGAAGATGCACATAAATTTTTCAGTGACTCAAAAACTGCAATACAATATTTCAGAATAAATCCAATTCCCCACGATTTGAATCTAGACATTATTTTTAACCTGAATTCTCAATAACCTAAATTTTCAATAACCAAGTTTTTCTGGTGAAATCGATAAAAATTGCAGATTAGAAATAAGTACTGTATTTATTTGAGTACCACATGCTCTCAAGTATGAAACCCACCCCGTTTTTTTGTCCTAAAATGTTGATGCAATCCTACCCTAGATGCGCACCCCAATTTAAGTTGCTGAAGAACTACCGTATCCTACTTCAGAAAGAAGAGACACCGGAATCCACATTTAAACCTGAATTCCTTTGATTTTCAATTGCTCTGATTTTTAGAAGTTCCTTGTCAAGTTGTCCCATTGAATTCAAGGGGTATGTGCACCTGAACTTCTATTATTTGAAAGTTGTATCGCTGCCTATGATGTGCACCCCATTTTTTCTGCTTAATTTAAAGAGAAAACGTGTGTGTGATACTGGAGTAAATTTAGTGTAATGCACACCTATGCTTTTAAAACTTGTTGAAAAGTTTACACCTGTCTGCAGCCTCATTTTTCCCTATCAAAATTGATTTTTCTTATCAATTTAAATTGATTTTTTCTTATCAATTTTGAGAAATGAAGGTGAAATTGGTACTTGAGTGAATATGATGGATTTATAAAAATATAATAATATATAAATAAATTTCCAGGGTGCTGCCTGGGAATGGCAAGGTGGAGCTTATCTACACACCAGCAGATGGCAGTGCTCCAGTGCGCAGGGAAGTCTTCACCTTCAAGGATGGAGGTGGTGTTGCTTTGGCCATGTACAACACTGATCAGTCCATCAGGGATTTCGCTCACTCTTCCTTTGAAGTAAATTTCATTTGTTATTTGAATAAAAAAAATGTTATGTTATGTTATTTGATGGGATGTGTGATGCATTTTTGTGTATCCATTCCAGTATGCTTTGAAAATGAAGTACCCCTTGTACATGTCAACCAAGAACACCATCCTGAAGAAGTATGATGGGCGATTCAAGGACATCTTTGAGGAAATCTACCAAAAGTGAGGATGATTGCTGATCTTGT
Organism: Notodromas monacha; assembly: GCA_905338405.1. Taxonomy (NCBI): domain Eukaryota; kingdom Metazoa; phylum Arthropoda; class Ostracoda; order Podocopida; family Cyprididae; genus Notodromas; species Notodromas monacha. The sequence continues at coordinate 67,584 of CAJPEX010000748.1, forward strand.
ACATAGTGAACTGTTTGCAAAAAGTTTTCTCTTTTTTTTTTTCTCCAGGGAATACAGGAGCAAGTACGAAGCAGCCAAGATCTGGTATGAGCACAGACTCATTGATGACATGGTGGCACAGGCCCTCAAGTCCAGTGGTGGCTTTGTGTGGGCCTGCAAAAACTATGACGGGGATGTGCAGAGTGATATTGTGGCTCAGGGCTATGGGTCTCTCGGTTTGATGACCTCTGTCCTGGTGTGTCCCGATGGGAAGACCATCGAGGCTGAGGCTGCCCATGGAACTGTTACCCGACACTACAGACAGCACCAGAAGGGAGAAAAGACGTCCACGAACCCAATTGCTTCCATTTTTGCGTGGACCCGGGGCCTGGAGCACAGGGCCAAGTTGGATGGGAATGCTCAGCTCGACAGGTGTGTGGGTTTTTTTGGTCTTCATTTATAATGAGATCTCGTTACAACGAAGCCTTTGGGACCAGGGAAAAGGCTTTGTTATGAAGCGACTTGAATAACAGGATCGCTACTGAACAGGAACCTGAAAAACGATTTCGTGGTCCACTGATGAATTGTTGGGAGATTCTACTGTACTGCACTTGGTTTTTGATCAAACGATGTGTCTTATTCATCATGACACTCTTGGTTCTTATGCAAAGTTTGGTTCTGGACATTGAGGTTTGGCACAAAAAGCTTGTTGGATGGTTGAAGAGGGACAAGTTTGATCATCTGCAAGATTTCCTCATTTTATTGAGGTGGAAATTGCAGAGAGATTTGAAATTGCATCCCAATACTATGAAGAAGATGTTCACCCTGCCAAACTTTCATGGCTTTGGAGGCAGTCTTCAAGTGTTCCCAAATACTGTACTGTATTTCAACTCATTGAAAGATGCCCTTGAAGACAATGCCTCAAGTCTGGAAACTGTTTTAATGGAAAATTGTTTGGATCAAACCGTACTGTATTTTGTTTGTGATTTTGAATGTGAAAGCTTCCTTAAAATTTGAAATGGTGAAGAAGAAGTTTGTCTTGTCAGGGCTATAAATTGAAGGAAATGATTGGTAAAAGATGAAAGGCTTGTTCAATTTTTTTTTTATTTTTCGCAATGGTTTGAATCATGATCTTGAGTTCTTGAAGAATGTTGTCCTTACTTTCCAGAGGACCGGGAGTCAAGTATAATTAAATCAATTATCTATTTAATCACAATTTCAACAAAACCGACAAAAGAGAAGACTTCTGAAGTATAGGTGAAGAAGTTTACAAGAGAAAATGAATAACAGAGATTATCTCAACTGTTTCAAACCAAGTCTTTGTGGAGTTGTACAGTACACTCCACAGAGACTGAATTAGTTCTGAGGGGATCTGGTCCAGACTGGACTTATGGTATGAGTCTCAAATAGAGCAATTCCCAGTAAAGGATTGCAAAAGAAATCCCTAGGGTTTCCTTACAGGATCCTTTGAGTGGCATTCTAAGTGCCGCTCCAAAAAAAGAAGAGAGAAATGCTCTCTCATTGAGAATTGTTGTTCATGACAGGTATGCTAGCAAGTCAAGTCAGAGCATGGTGGTGAAACAATATTGATTCACCAGTATCGTAGCTGAATGGAATTGCATTCCTTGACAACAGGGTGCTTTCCTGTTTCGTCATTCGAGCATACCAAGAACTTTATTTTTTAAGTAATGCCAAATATTTTGAGACATCTTTTGTTTCACTTGATGTTGAGGCCTCCTCTAGTGCTCAAGGAATTTAAATTCCTACTGAGTGAGTTTGATGTTTTCATTGTATTGATGTGATTGAAACAGGATATGGACAAACCAAGACAGAAGATTTGAGGCTAGACAATTTGAGACAGTCCCAAAGCTCCTCTGCACATGCAATTTTTTCCTGTACACTTTCTTTTCTGGCTTTTCCAAGATTCTTGCGGAATCTTGAGGAATTATCTATTGCAATAACATGTTATGTTTTATGCAGCACACCATTCTTTTTAAAAAAATGCCTTCCCTATTCTCAGGGGTTTAACAAGGTCTCCAAGTTGTAACTTTCCTTTCTCCTGAAAAAATTGTTTTAAAAACTACGCTAGTTTTAGGGTTTCACTTCCACTGGGAATTACCAGCACCATTTCATAGTTCTGAGGATCATTGATCCACAAGATATGGAGAACAGCAAAGAAGCATCCTAGTTGCTGTTTTACTCCAATTATTTGTGCAATTATTGTCTTATGGGAAATAAAAAGAGCAAAACTCTTGACAAAACAGTGGAATTTTTGTTCCTTTTCACACCTTCAACATGGGATATTTGAGAGAAGTACAGGGAAGTCATTTTGAAAATGCTTCTGTCTCAACAGTGTCTGTCCCAAAATGTTTCTGTCTCAAATTGTCTTTGTCTCAAAAGATGTCTGTCTCAAATTGTCCCTGTTTCAAATTAGTTTCTGTCTCAAATAGTGCCTGGTCTCAAATTGACCCTGTCTTGAATTTGCCTTGTCATGAAATGGCCCAGTCTTGAATGGTCCTAGATTCCATTGGAGCACTTTTTGCCAAAACAATAGAACCTTCTCAAGGCTCCTCAAATCCTGCTGTGATGGATTTTTTGGATCTGCTGGGCAAGTCTCAGCAGATTTCTTCATAGCTTTTACAACTTAGGCAGGAAGTATTGTCAAGTGTATGAAATTTTTATAGCTTTGTTGCAGCATTTGAAGTAATACTTAACAATATTTTGCTTCTTTTCAGGTTTTCAAAAACATTGGAGCAAGCCTGTGTGGATACTGTTGATTCAGGAAAAATGACCAAGGATCTCGTGGCTTGCATTCATGGGCTCAAGAATGTCAAGGAAGGCATGTTCTTACACACTGAAGACTTCATGGACGCTATTGCAGAGAATCTGGAGAAGAAACTCAAAGTGTAAAAGCCAATTCAGAATATCTCTTCTTTTTCTTGCATTCATCAGTGACAGAGAGAAGCTGTAATCCAAAGCAGAAGGAAATATTTTAGGAAACAGTATTTCAAAGCATTTCTGAGGCAGTTTTTCCAAAGTAAACAGGGAGGTTTTGCTTTTTTCGCCTGTTCACATTCCTTGCTAAGACTGATGTTTTGTTTAATCTTCAATTAATGTTTGGAAAATTACTCCTGCAGATAATAAATACCTGTTCAGAGACTCCCATAGGGATTTGCAGAACCTGGGTTCTTGTCATGATTGTGTTCAACTACAGGTTATTTTTTTGCAGGAGTAATTTTTCAAATGCGAATTTTTTGTGAGAATTAGGTTGAAAAGAATAGGAAAGCTTGTGTTCTGGGATTTAAAAAAAGTGAAATGAGAGCTTGTGAGTCAAGGACATTAGTTTTCCTGTCTTTTTTTGGTGGAAGAGAGTTGATTTTCTTGTGGTCAAATTGTCACTGTTTTCCATCTCAGTGAATTTAGGAAAGCAATAAATGGTGGACCTGGAGAATTCAATGCATTTCATTGATTTACTCTAGTACCATGTATCCTTGTGGATGGATATGTCTATATTTTTGAGCTGCAAGATTAGGTATGTGGAAAATGTTTGCAATTCAAGAACAATTACAATGCTTTCTGAAGTAAAAGGAAAATGTGTTTGTTGGGAAATCCCTGTAAGTTCTTGCTTATCAAGATACAAGGGAGAGACCAGGAAACCCCAATGCAGGTTCTAAGATGGCTGTGGATAAAAAATAAGAACTAGAGGTCTTCTAGGTCTAGAAAAAAGAATGACAATAATGTATCTCTGTTCATGCACTTTTCATCTGTTGTGTGATTGAGAAGAATATTTCTTCTGTCAAGCTTTTTTTGATGGAAAGTTTGTCCTCCCAACAAAAATGCTTCTATGTTATTTACTTCTGGATTTTGGATTAAGTTGGTATGCAATTAAATACAGTATTTCTCTCCAAGAGGCAGCCATGTTTGAAATGAAGACTAGCAAGTCCATTTCAAGAATTCATATATGATAACATTATCAGTGGAAGAGGGAGGAAAAAAAATCCATGTCAAAAGAAGTTGTGGCATGAGAAAAAAATTGTTGTCAGGAAGTGTGTTCATGTCTTGGGATACATTTGCAAGCAGACGTACCACAAGTTACGTGACGTGTTACCAAAGTGTACGACCAGTGTGTACCAAGAGGTTCCCTAATCCCGTTCCCGTCGACATAAAACATAAGTTCCGATTACTTGATAGGGGGAACGCAACGTACGAAAAAAAGAGAGGGAGAAAGAGGAGGATCCTTTACTACTTGCTATACATGAGGAATGAAATGCTATTTGTTCCACTTGATGGATCTGTGTTCAGTTGACCCACTCAGAAGGATATGTCCTGCTGGGACCCACATGAAGGCCATACATGCTGAATTGAAAAGAGTTTTCCTTTCCATGTAAATGAGGCTTGATTCTGTGTTTGAGTCACTGAGTTTGAATGTGATCATAGGATTGCATAATTGATGAATAATTGAAAGGATTTCATGGCTTCACAAGAAATGTATCCTTTCATATAATATGAATTGTGTCCCTGATACTTGCAAAAGATCCAACAAAATTTGCTTGACCCATTTTCTTGGTGGCACTAACTTGACTTGCATAAAATGGGTTGTACTTCTTTTAAAAAAATTTCAAGATGAAAGCTGCTTATTCTGTATTTGATACAGATTTGATGACGTATTTCTCCTGTAGAACTTGACCAAAATCTGGTTTTGCATGACATTTATTTTTAGTGTAAAGCATCTTGTCTTGTTGGATGTAATTCTTGAAATCCATAAAATTGAGTGTAAAGGAAAAGTCTATGATTATTTAGATGTTGGGATAAGTTCACTTAACCCACTTGAAGACTATCTCCTAAAGTTCTGGCAAAGTTTTTCTCTTCTTTCAAGAATTGAATTATATCTCTTTGACAAATTGCATTTTGATTGTATCACTGGTATCTCATTAATAATTAAAATTTAGTGTACATAAATCAAAATTGAGAGTTTGAATCAATTTTGATTTATGTGGACTAAATTTTGTCATGGCTGAACTTTTATGCATAGGTTCAGCATATTTATATTTAAGCTGCATATATTCATACTTTTTTTTGGCAAGTACAGTATACCAAAAAAGTTGAAAAGTTGACCTCAATAACCCACTGGAATCTGCTTGATTTACTTTGACTTGGTGCACAAATAAGTAAACTTTATGTATTCCGAGCGGAAATTATGCATGGTGTTCAATGCACTGCACAATGGTTTCACATGCTGGTCACACATGGTTCTCCAAGGGATTAGGGCAAGGGCAGCTGTATTTTGTATTCAAGGCTAATGAACTATCCCCCTTGCGTTGCATGAAAAAAAAGAGAGGGAGAAAGAGGAGGATCCTTTACTACTTGCTATACATGAGGAATGAAATGCTATTTGTTCCACTTGATGGATCTGTGTTCAGTTGACCCACACAGAAGGATATGTCCTTCTGGGACCCACATGAAGGCCATACATGCTGAATTGAAAAGAGTTTTCCTTTCCATGTAAATGAGGCTTGATTCTGTGTTTGAGTCACTTGAGTTAGAATGTGATTATAGGCCTTGCATAATTGATGAATAATTGAAAGGATTTCATGGCTTCACAAGAAATGTATCCTTTCATGTACAGTAATATGAATTGTGTCCCTGATACTTGAAAAAGATCCATGCAAAACAAAGTTTGCTTGACCCATTTTCTTGGTGGCACTAACTTGACTTGCATAAAATGGGTTACACTTTATTAAAAAAATTCAAGATGAAAGCTGCTTTTTCTGTATTTGATACAGATTTGATGACGTATTTCTCCTTTAGAACTTGACCAAAATCAGGTTTTGCATGACATTTTTCTAGTGTAAAGCATCTTGTCTTGTTGGATGTAATTCTTTAAATCCATAAAATTGAGTTTAAAGGAAAAGTCTATGATTATTTAGATGTTGGGATAAGTTCACTTAACCCACTTAAAGACTATCTCTTAAAGTTCTGGCAAAGTTTTTCTCTTCTTTCAAGAATTGAATTATATCTCTTTGACAAATTGCATTTTGATTGTATCACTGGTATCTCATTAATAATTAAAATTTAGTGTACATAAATTAAAATTTAGTGTACATAAATCAAAATTGAGAGTTTGAATCAATTTTGATTTATGTGGACTAAATTTTAATTTAGTAAACTAAATTTTGTCATGGCTGAACTTCTATGCATAGGTTCAGCATATTTATATTTAAGCTGCATATATTCATACTTTTTTTTTGGCAAGTACAGTATACCAAAAAAGTTGAAAAGTTGACCTCAATAACCCACTGGAATCTGCTTGATTTACTTTGACTTGGTGCACAAATAAGTAAACTTTATGTATTCCGAGCGGAAATTGATAGTCCTTATATATTTGAGGTCAGGATTTTATTGCAATTTACTGTACATAAATGCATGCTTTCAAGTTTCTGAGCATGCTTTGGACTCATAATTTCTGAATAATTCAAAACAAAAGCATATATATGCAGCAGCAGGTTGAGGAAGAGAAATGAAAGACCTCAGGGAAAGCAATCTTTGCATATAAGGGGGTCAAAAGACCTGGGATGAAGGAAAGTCAATAGATAAAAGGAAGCACATTTCCTCTCTCTCTGCAGATAAAACCACTTCTAATTGCTTCTCACCCCTGGGGGTATTGCAAGTGACACATGTGGCCCAGGGTGAAAATTATTCAGGAGACTCACACCAGGCCTAAAATTAATCAGCTTTTACACACATATGCTCCATTTACACAAAGTTCATCAGTCTCATAGAAAAATGTGTGAGATGGGATTTTTGGTTTTCAAGGTGGATGGGGAGTAAGTTTATAAATGGTGTAACCATATAGTGGTTTGAATATACTGTATGTGACCAAAAACTCAAGAATGAATTGGCAGTACTGTACTGTATCTCATGTATACTGTACAGCAGTACTAACTTTTTTAAGCACAGAAAATATAATTTTACAGACAGAGATCATATATCATATAGCATTTCCTATTGACAGCTCATAAATTTGAAATGTCCACAAAATTTATATATGTGTCATGAATGTTACAGAGAGTGTAAATGTATGGGGTTATAATGATAACATTTATTGATCATTATTTTTCTGGTATTGTACTGGACATTTTAGCACCATCATGGTGATAATCTAGAATCTGCAAAGTCTAAACTCAAATCATTAAACACATTTACCCAGGATATTTCCAATGCAAACAACTCAAAGTAATTCCAACAAAGAAAGTACATGCAGAGTATGCAGTATTTTAAATGCAGAAAATATTTGCAGCCTATTTACAGTACATTAGGAAACATATGTACAGAATATTTTCCATACAGAAAATATGATGTGCAGTATACAATACTGTAATTATATTACAGAAAACATGCAAACAAATATTGCCAGTGCAGAAAGCATTTGCACAGCAGAATATTTCCAAAGCAGTAACATTCACACAATAAAGTATTCTAATACAGTATAGAACATATAATTATCATACTATTTCCAAAAAGTTCAGAATATTTTCAATGCAGAAAATATAATAATTCTCAAAATATTAAAAAGCAGAATATTTCAAATACATTGTAAAAAAAAAAAACTCCATATGGAAAACCTTCAAAATTTGTCATATCCAGTTAAAATGTAGAATACTGTACTTCCAGTGCATATAGGAAATATGGAGAATATTTTCACAGGAATGTTGTGAAGTTCCTTCAATCCACTATGAAGTGAAAAAAATATCACATGACCTTGAATCTTTATTGAGTTTTGCTTTATCCTTTTAAATAATATTACTTCATGCTGGTGGAAAATCCTTAACACACTTGATGGAATTTTTATTGAGAGACATTTTATTCATTCAAACTGCATAAATTACAGCTTTTATAAGCTCTAAACGTCACTACATTCAAAATATAAGCACAAATACTTTTTTAGGAGGTGAATGTTCCAGGATATGACCCCAGTTCCTTTTTTTATACTCTTGAACTTTTCTATAGGAAAAAAGTGGAGCTGGGATCCCATTCAAGAAATGATTATGCAAATGCACGAAGCCTTCAAGGCAGACAGCAGATTAGGCTTCTCTTTCTGACAACACCACCCAGAGGGCTGAGGAAGATTGAAAGGCCAAAAAAATGCCTCAGCCAGACAGCAGCCCTTCCATGCTCTCATTCTCCCAAGAATGTACATTACAGTACACTGGAATCCCCCCCCCCCATCATCTTCATCTCATGCAGTGCTAATGATCAATGTGAGATCAGCAGACCCCCTATTTTTGAGGGGTTTCAAGTTCTAGTTCAAGATCTTCCTTGTTTGTATATACTTTTCTCATCCAAGTTTTTGGCAGTAACTGATGCTGGTGCATGCATTCAAGAGATTTTTTTTGCAAGTGAATGCTCTTCAACTCTTCTTGTCTTATTGCCAAAAAATTGACAAAATATACTTAGATTTTGATCCAGTACCAATAAATAAGACATTGAAATATTTATTAATGCAATTAATCATTCATTGAGGAAATTTATATTTGGCATAAATTATTGTTTTCCATAACAGACAATGTGTTCCATTCATTTGTTTATTAGGGCATTAAAAATTTAGTGACCAACAAATTATTCTGATTTGAATTTCAAAAGCAAAAAATCAAATCCTGCATAAGTTTATAAAAATTAAGCCATGTAAAATTAGTTTGATTTTCTCTTTGAATTTATTTTCATTGTAGAGTTTATTATGAATAAAAAAGTTTACATGTTAATAACTTTTTGTAAAATTCCATTCTTTTGCATTGATTTTTGATGGTTTGGTGATTTTGCATTTATTAAATAGGCATATTTTTTCCAGAGAACACTGTTGTTTTATTATAATATTGATAATTAAAAATACCAAGTATAGAATATTCTAGAAAAATTCAATCTTTTGTTCCAGCTCTTGATTCTTCTCATTTATCTGAAAATTATTGAACAATTCTTCAGTTGAGTCTTCTGACAAAATTCACTCAGGTTTATATGCATGTCTATAATTTGCAGCCAAAATGAAGCAAAATAAAGTTCATTAAATATTTCCCAACGTAAAATAAAAACCTGAAGTGTTGAATTACTACAGGATTAATTTTATTTGATGGGTAGGATAACCTATTGTATGTCTTTATAAGAGCTTAAGCTTGTATGTCTTTAATCGCTGAATCAAATTATTGCCTCTTCAGGGTTGGTTGAATTCAAATTTCTCCTGCAAAGAAATCCATTCCATTAAGAGTACTGTTGAGTTTATTAAATTTAGATGAAGAGGGAAATTAAGTGGTGAAGGAAAAACCACACAAGCGATGCTAATCTTGTATTTGCCTGCAGAAAATTAAATATCCTTCAGCCATGCACTGGAGTTGTCAAGGGCATGAAAAATATAAAAAAAGGGAAGGGATCATTAATTCAAATGTAAATATACCCTCAGAACCAAAGAAATGCATTTATCCACCCTCTTCAGCATTCTCAACCAACAGGTGCTTGAGGAGGAAAAAGGGATATTTATTGAGGACCCCCTCAGGGCAAGGGCATCAATTTTCATTCACCATCCTTTGCAGGAGATGGGATCCCCCCTAAAAAAACGCGGACTCCGGAAAAGACCAAAAGGAATATATAATACTACCTCTCCTCCTAGACTTTTTTAGAAAACCATGTAAAACGGACAAAATGAAAAAAAACACATACTGGACCTAGTCCTTGACGGATGACCTTTTAAACTCATGGCTGATGATTGTGGGTCAGGGGATATTGCAGAAAGGAAGCCAGGTTTATATGTGGAGAGAGGGGTTTCAATCAACAAGCAGCTCTGTGGTTGAGCACAGGGGGTGTCCCATTGCAATTATCTGGTTTGCTGCACTCTGGGAAACCTGAGAGATTGCTTTCCTGGCTGCCAGTGTTGCCAATGGGCCTTCTTTCCAAGCTATTTCCAAAAAAAAAAGCTACATAGTCCTGCTCACAATAAATTAACCCTGATTATTTTTCCCATTTAAAAAATGAATTTAGAAATAAGAGCCATCATTTAAAGGTTAATTTAGTGTTGGCAACACTGGAGGGTGAGATCCCAGTGGGGAATTCAATCAGGCACTCAGTTTGCGGATCTGAGGTGGAAATAAACCAGGATGGGGAGGATCCTACTGGTCACCAAGCTACTTGGGAGAGAAGGGGGATCCCAAGTGGCTAACCAGGAAAAATCACCCTGGTTGCAGCCATTTTCTATATGAGGAAAACTCCTTTCCAATGTCCCCATGGACAAACTTTAGTATCATCAACATGTCCAGGACACAGCACATTTTCTGCTTCTTATATTTTTCATGTGTTTGCCAAAACCATTCATTTTGATTCATAAAATCTAAAAAAAATGTATGAGCAGTATAACTCAAAGGAAGTTTGTCAGTTGTATTTTAGGAGGTGTGAAAAGTTTTTGAGCAAGATAAATAACTTGCAGTATGGTGTTCCCAGGAGATCAGTATACTATGGGATCTGCCCTGTTGTTCTTGGCAGGGAAACAGGGGGATCCTTTCTTGCCTTATCTCCTCAGGGATGTTCCTGGGAGTGTTTTTGTTCACAGGACTCCATTTGCTGCCCCCTACCCTTTTTTTGGGGGGTGGACAAGGGAGATAATGTTTTGAGTTGTCATTTGTCACAGGCTCTGCTTGTGATGGTGTCCACTTTTTGTCCCCCCACCTTTTGTTATTCAAGGCACACATCTCAGACAGCTTCATTCCCCCAGCAGTGAAAGTCTGCTCTTTTTTTGGGGGGGGGGGGGGATTGACCTGGTGGAAATAATGGAACATATCCCTAATTGAAATGGTTGCTGAAAAGACTTGTATGATAGATTATTAGCATCCCTTCCTTTCTGTTGTGTTTTGAAAACATGAAATTTTATTCACCCCCATGGATCATTGAAAAAACTGGAAAACAAGATTGAAAGTACTGTACTGTACTTTTGAATTCATGTTTCTTTTCATAATCATGAGGCAATCTCCAAATTGTTCAGTCCACCCACTCAAAGGTCATTAAAGAGGCAGGACTTGCCTTTCATGAATAAAGGAAATGTGGAGCTGACATGCACTGTATATACTCAGACAGGCTTGGATTCCACAATCAAATCAGAGATATGAATTGTTCAAAGAGGCCAATAACCTGCTCAACTATTCATTCAAAGTAATCAAAGCTGATTAAATGCTCTGAATTAAAGTACTCTTAAAATAAAAAAGCACCTGATGATTTTGAATGTCTTGAGGTTGAGTTTAAGTGGCAGAATTTTCTTTTAAATTATTACAGATCACATCAAGGATGAATGATAGTGTTCCAAAATCATAAATCCATCTGCCTTTTTCATGCTGTCAACCTTTCAAAACAAAATCCAAGTTTCAAAAAAATTTCTTTTTTGCATGAATATGAAAAAATGCAGGTTTAAAAAGGCAAACATCTGACAATTCATTAAAAATTATAGATTTATGAATTATCTGTAACTGAGATTCCCTGCAAAGTTTCCCCCAAGCTTTCTTTGATGTCCAGAATGTATTTGATCATGCCCTCAAAAAGTATCAGTGCAATGATGGTTAGAATGACCCACATTGGAATTTCAAAGACATGCAAGAATATTTTACTGTGATTGTTACAGCTTATATTCAAAATTTTAAAAGTCTACCATAATGAATTATGCCCCATAATTTTCAGAAAAAATACACCATGAACTGAGAGTCTTATACTACCAACCAAATTAAAGCACCCAAAAATTATGGTTTTATGCACATAATTTGCATTAAAATTGATCCTAATCAGAAATTATGTATTCGAACAACAATTGAGCTCAAAGTACTAAAAATGCAGTTGTAACAAAAATTATTAGACCAGCAGAAGCTAAATGAAATAAAATTTTGCCATTAATTTCATTAATTTTCATTTGTTTCTGCTGACAATAATTTATGACAAACAAATTACAAGGCCCATGAAAGTTATTAAAATTCTAAACAATTATTAGAAAACATTATTATAATGATCATTTTATGAATAATTTATGCATCCACAGGGACTTTCTGGCATCTGAGCTGATGCTGAATCCTAATTACAGTCTGCACAAGTTCTGGCAATGATCACACTTCCTCTTTGTTTTTCTCACAGTACTTTCATCTCCTTCAAAAAAAAAAAGAGAAAAAAACATGAGTGGGAAATTGTACAGAATTTGTGTCTCATCAAGTCAAGTGGAAATGCAGTCTCATGGGGAGAAAACATAATAAAAAAGAAAGAAAAACACTACCAATAATAACAAGCAGCCACAGATAATAAGACTGGGACAAAATGAGGGAAGCCATTGGGGATGTGCTCCAGTTACACACAGAGCCACAAACAGGAAAATGCTCCTTTATCTTCTCTCCTTTTATATATACTTGGTCTTCCATCAAGGTTTCCTCTCCCCCCCCCCTGCCCCTGGACACATCAGCAACTGCAACAAGTCTCATCACTGAGCTGCTCTTTCAGCATGGATCATTAGGCCTGGCACTTTTCATCAGATGGCTTGTGGCTTCTGCTGTGGGGGTTCTTCTCACTTGTTTGTGTCTGTAATATTTGAAGGTTGCAGTACATAGGAACAATAAATAAGAACCTTCAAGATTATTGTATATTGGGCAAAAGACAAAATTTTAAAATAAAAAAATGAAATAGCCACCTATAACATCTGCTTGTAATGCTTTCAACAGAAATCCTGATGTGCTGTTTGACCCAAAGAAATCTAATAAAATCCATCACTACATGTTGATTTATTAATGAAACATGATTAAAATGTGTCATCATTATGAAAGACAGTAAGGAAGAACGATCGTCTGTATATACTGTAACGTACGTCGTCAACGCACAAAGTGGTAAAAGTACAAGGGTTACTACACAGTACTGTTAAGACTACAGGTATTTGGTTCCATTGTAAAATTACAAGTCCAATAAAAATATATATTCAATATATATTCAAGTAGAAAAATATTACAATTTGTACAATCACACAAAGATACAAAGATATGGAGATTTGAAGAGAGTCTTGCTAAAGTGTTTTGCAAGTCTCTCTGAGAAATAACCACAAATGACTCTAGATTAATTCCTGGAAAATATACATGAAGGAAGATATATATACCTTCCTGGAAACATAAAATTTAGGGGCAAAATATTTGCTTTGATTGAGGAATTGCAGGTTCCATGAACACGTACTAATGAATATATACACATCCAAATATAAATAATGAATACACTTGTACCTTCAACAGGAAGGCTTTCTCTAAATTGGCAAGTTCTTTTGAAGGAGGCAGTGAGGGTTGTATGTCACTGTTGACAAATAGCCAATTCTGAAGAAGAAATGAGCATAAACAGGCGTCACCCATTAATGCGGGCTGACGCAAGAGAAGGGGAACCAAAACAAGAGGGAACAGCTGCAAGGAACCAAAAACCTTGTAAAAGAGATTTCTTCCCAAATAAAGAGAGGAAAGAATAAGAAAACTTTAGTCAAAGACCCAATGTTAAGTGTACCACGGTTCAGAAAGAAAGAGCTTACTCCAACCTAGGTCCAGACTGCTCAGAACGGGTTAGAATAACCTGGTATTTCAGATATACTTCGGTGGACGGTTTTTATATACACATGCTCATTGCTCCTTGTTCACTGCTGTTGGAACTTACATTGCTACATAATCATTCATAGCTGTGGAATGCAAGAGCACACACTTACATTCTTTTATAGACACTTGAGGAGTCTTCACTGTACAAACCTGACAAAAAGGATAAGGAATCTCCTCATCAAAATGAAGTGATTGTCAGACCTAAATCAACAATAATATGTTACAATGGTAAGGTATTAAACATAACTTCATAAAATACTCCAAAAATATATGACTAAAAGCACAATAATTCATTGACAGAAAACCTCAATGTTATTATTTGAGGACTGAGTTATCCATAGATTCCTTTCTTGAAGTGAAACAAGTAAAAAATGTCACTTTGTGATTTGATTTTTTAATTGAGCTTCAAATTTAGGGCAGTTTGCACCAGTAAATTCCCTATTTCTGCTGGAACTGTGAAATCAATTCACAAAGTGAGTAAACTTCCTTTGAAAACTCCCATAGGACATCAAAAGTTTTCTCTGAATGCTGGAGAAAGAACTTTCTTTTATGCCTGTTCAGGCAGAAAAGTGTGGAAAGACATATGCAAATTGAGTGTGGGGTAACTTGAGAAAGGTGTACGGGACTTGTGTTTTTTCGTTAAGTAGAATCAGGACACGACCCCTGTGTTTCTACACGTCTGTTCGTCTAAAGGGACGACGACCACGTCAAGTCTATTGGGTGTGTGTGCACATGTGTGGGTTGAATGTTTGCCAGCTTCAATATATAAAAGGCCCATCACATAATTATGTCCATTATTTCTCACAGCTCATTGAAAAATTATTTTTAGGTCATAATGCTGTTTTTTTGAGTATACACCCATTGGAGAAGCTGTAAAAAATTTATTCAATATCCTGTGGAATACCACAAAAGGAAATCTGCTCTTTGCATGTATAAAAATTACTCATAAAGTGCTCATGTCAGAATATTTGTAACTCCTTATAATCTTCAATTCTGTAATTTTTGTAGAAATTTGCAATTTTATTGTTAGCAATTTGGAATTGATGTCAAAAATTGCCAATTTTTTTACAATACTTACAATTTTGATTGGCATATTTTCAAATTTTCATATAAAAACTGGCAATTTTTTATAGAAATTCAAAAATGACCGAAATTTTGACCACTGCTAATTTCCATGAAAAATTGCCAATTCTGTCTTGACTCAATTATTAGAAACTCATTCAATGTCTCTTGAAAAATGTATTTGCAATATACAGTATATTAATAAATAATGGCCACTATATTCAGAATTACTGTGTCTGGTCAAGTTGTATATATACATATTTTTAGGAGAAAAACATTAAATCAACATAAGATTTGTTTTCAAAATAAGTTGGACATGAGGTAAAATAAATGAAAAAAATTACCTCATTTTTAGGAAGAAACCCCATAAAATTCATCATTTCTCCCAGTCCCTTGACAGAAAGTAAGTGAGATAACCAGACTTGGGGTGGAAACCCAGTCAGGATTAATGCTGTTGGCTGGGAAAATCCCCATGTGAGAAGGAAATTCACACCCCACACA